>PVJO010025175.1:6871-23253 GCA_004026905.1 Hystrix cristata | reverse complement strand
GAAACCAGAGCCCGCAGAACACACCCACCCTGCAGGCTCCCCTCCAAGGGCTCTTTACAACCCCCTCCCCTAGCCAGCTCTTCCCAGGCCACGCCTACACCCGCTCTTCCCAGGCCACGCCCACGCCAGCTCTGCCCAGGCCACGCCCAGGCCAGCACTTCCCAGGCCACGCCCACACCAAATCTTCCCAGGCCTCGCCCAGGCCAGCTCTGCCCAGGCCACACCCACACCAGCACTTCCCAGGCCACGCCCACGCCCGCTCTACCCAGGCCACGCCTGCTCTTCCCAGGCCACGCCCACACCATCTCTTCCCCGGCCACGCCCACGCCCGCCCTTCCCAGGCCACGCCCACGCCAGCGCCTTCTCAAACATCAAGCCAACAGAGACCTCTCTCCTCCGACTCACACTTGAACGCAGCCACCCGGCCAGCCAGTCACTGTCTAAACCACCACCCTGTTTTCTTCCCTTCACAGCACTTACGAGAAGTATCTGAAATTATTTGATTTGTCTATTTATTATCTCAGCTGTATCCTTGGTTCTTGGCATATAGCAAGTACTCAGCAAATACTCACTGAATAAATGAATTTAAACCAAGCCTCAGGGGAAAGTGGCCTGTCCGTCTCTAAATACATCCTACTAAAGAAAAGCAGTTGAACTGGCATCTTATGTGGGTGGGTGGGTGGGCGCATGGATGGGTGGACGGACAGATGGACAGATGGTGTGGACCCAGACATGTAATAGACCTTGTTCTCTGCCTACCCAATATCCCTCTCTTTCTTTTCATGATATTAAAACTCATTTTATTCGGATAGTTGGTCCCTGATCCGAGGGAAGCTTCGCCCTACATCAACAGTGGTGAAGCGGCGGCACGTGGGCTGCAGCGGGCTGTTCGTATCACTGAACCCTCTAAAAGGTTCGCCATCGCGCCCGACGCGCCCCTGGGACGAATCACGACTGGGCTAAACCAGTCACAGAGACTTCGATCTCCTAGCAAACGATTCACCAAAAGCCAGGCATGTGGCCCAACTCTGATAATAACATATGCAAAGAGGGCTACTTCGAAGTTCTTCTCGGCTACAGGAAGGAAAATACATGAATACAAATACAGATGCTTCTGTGTGAGCATACGAGATAAATGCTTGCATGTGGGAGTGATTGCACGCGCGTGTCTGGCAACCCAAACCACTCTGCTCTGGGCACTGTCCTAAGAGCCTGGTGCACTGGATGCACTCATATGGAATCTTGACAAAGAAGATGTCCTCATTCCTTCGCTTTCTTCTGGTCAGGAACAGAGATGTGGTGTGTCTACAGTTACACCAGCCATTTCGTGATAGGAGGCTCTGATGTGAAGCCAAGAGAGCCCCAGAGAACTGGCCCTGAGGCCGAACAGCTGCTGGAAACACGCCAGCAGCCACTACCCCAGACAAGCACTGCAGTGAGTCTGGGCTCCTACTAGTTACATACTCTTTTACTTGCAGGCCAAAGGACTTATAAACGATGGTTAGTGGTTACCAGCTCCCCGAGGCTCAAGTCAGGGCAGTGAAAGAACTTGGGACCAGTGGGGCATGAGCATTCTGTAAAACAGGACAAAAGGTAAAGGATGTCGAACATACATTAACAGACGGGACAAGGCAAAAGGAGGGTACAGGTGCACACTCTAAGAAAACAGAACCAATGTGGTTCCAACACCAATTTGGACAGCCTGAATAGAATTTCCGAGCTGGCCATCTCTTTATTCCAAGTTAAACCAGGATTTCTTTAATGAACTAGAAATACATGTGAGCCGTCCTCGCTCCAAAGATGCAGGTATGTGTTGACAGCGGGCATCCAAGGTAACAGGTGCTCTTATTTTTATAGACGTCTCAGAATTTCAGAGTTTTGTCACAGCTTATCTTAGGCTTGGGTCTCTCATCAATTTTAACCACCCACCACCACGGCACGCACGTATTCCCGCTCACATCCCTTATGTTAGAGAAATAAACATCAAAGGAGACACGGCGTGGCTTCTGCCCCGTAACCGTCACTCTACACAAACCCCGGGCGCCCTCCGCTGGGGTAAGAGTCTGTGACGTCTCTCGCTCTGGATCTCAGCTGGTATCATTCCCACCTTACTATCGCCAAAAGACTGCACAAGTCACTTGCTTTTCTTTCCTCTCTCTAAAATTGAAAGGACACAGTTTTCAATAGCGATTCTGCACTCTGCAGCATGATACTTGAGAATCTTACTCCTGCAGCTAGCAAAGGACTCGTGTTAACATCCTCATGCTTTCAACCGAAATGTCATGTCATTTATTATCCTACCAGCTTTATAGAGGAATAATGCATGGGCAATAAAATGTACCGAATTTAAGATGACATTGGCTTAGTGCTTTTTTGAAAAGTACTTACCTGTGAGTAACCACAGTGACAACTCCATATCAAATACAGTGTTTATATCTTTGGGTTTCACAACTATGTATACAGCCAATCATGGGCCAAAAACATTTAGTTACATTTTAGTACATTTTAATCTGCACTGAATGTGTACAGATTTTTTTCCTTCCTCAGTAACAAGTATCTACCTAGCATTCATATTGTATTAGTATTATAAGTAACTGAGAGATGATTTAAAGTCTATGGAAGGATTGTGTAAATTCTGTGCAAATACTGTGCCATTTTATACAAGCAACTTGAGCACCTGTGAATTTTATTATTTGCAAGGGGTCCCAGACCAATGGCCCCTGGGTTCCAAGGGGCAGATCTATTTCCACCAAGCCAAGTTCTGTTGTGCCCTTGACTGGCCAATCAGCCCTGGCCTCTTGCTCCAAGGAAATGCAATTTGCTTTCTATATTTTCATATAAGTATCATCACACAGTGTGAACTCTTTCAAATGTACCTGGGGTGTGGCGTGTATTAGTAGCCTGCACCCTGCTGTTGGGTAGAATTCCATCGCATGGATGTCAATCGTTAGATGATGGGCCTTTGGACTCTTTCCAACTCATGACTCTTGTGACTGAAACTTCTATGGACATTTATGTGGTGTTGGTATGTCACGTGGGGATATTACGTTTAGCCTTTCCCTTACTTTGGTGAAATCTTTACTCCACACATTTACCTCTGTTTAACTGACCATTTGTGGTAGACCTAATATGGTCCACTTGAGCCAGAACGCCCAGCCGGACTGAGTTGGTGTGATGCTGGGCGTACGAGATCCACCTGAGGGTTGTTGCTGATGCGCCATAAGACAGAGTGGGAGCTGTAGCTAGTGGCCGGGCTGTTTCCCAGGAGAAGCTCAGCTGCGGCTGGTTCTTCTAGAGGCCGCTTGGCTGTCCTCATCGAGGAAGGAGCTCAGGGCCTTGTTGTCGTCGAGGATGGCTGCTGTTGCTTTGGAGGATCCCTGGTTGTCATCTCTGCTGCGAGCATCGTTTCCTGGCTCCAGCCATCATGTGCAGACACGGACGTACGTGGGACAGTGCTGTGGGCTCCCAGCCCTCAGTTGGATCTTTTAGGTCTCCAGTGCCTAGATGGACATTTGGCACCTTCTGCATTTGGCTTCTGGGTGAATAGTGTAATCTGTAAATGTCCCCTATTAAATCTGCTCTCTTAAAACCATCGGTTCTCTGAAAATCTAACTAAGACACCATTTATATTCCCCATTAACTTTACAGTATCTGCCCACACATCTTCTGTCAGATCCTCCCAGTCTACGTTTTATGTTTTCTTAATAGGAGGAATATATTGAAGAGTAAGTTTTTAATGTTGACCAAAGTTTTGATGTTACATTAAATCAATTTTTCTTTAAAGTTGTTTTTTATCCTAAATTTTTAAAAAATTTGGACTATGCCAAGGTTATGAAGATTTTTTATTCTTTCCTCCATAAGATTTAGAATATTAGATTTTATATTAAGTCTATGACCCTTTGTTCATTTTTCCTCTTTATTTCTAATTTGGGTATCTCATATAAGAGAAACCATGTAATATTTAAGCTTATGTGTCTGATTTATTCCACTTAACATTATGGTCTCAAGGTGCATCCATTTTCCTACAATGACTCAAGTTTATCTCTCTTTATGGCAGAGAGGATCACTGGAACAGAATAGAGGGCAGAGAAACAACCCCAAACACATCCAGGTACTTGATCCTTGACAGAGGGGCCGAAAACGTATTCTGGAGGAAAAATCACCTCCCTAACAAATGGTGTTGAGAAAACTGGCTCTCCACATGCAGAACACTCAATCTAGACCCATATCTCTCACCATGTACCAAACTAAAATCAAAAGGGATCAAAGAGCAAAATGTTAAAATAGAAACACTTAACCTGCTAGAAGATAAAATAGCTAAAACTCTTTAAGTCACAGGCGTAGGTGGGGACTTTCTGAACGGAATCCCAGTTGCACAGGAAATAGCACCAAGAATCAACAAATGGGATCATAGCACATGAAAAAGCTTCTGCATAGCAAAACAACCAACAGAGTGGAAAGACAACCTATAGAATGGGGGAAAAATTTTGCCAGCTATTTCTCAGACAGAGGACTCATATCTAGAACACATAAGGAACTCAAAAAACTTAGACCCCCCAAAATAAAGGACTCAATCAAAAAAATAGGCCAATGAAATGAACAGACACTTCACAGAAGAATAAGTATAAATGGCCAATAAATATGTGAAGAAGTGCTCAATATCTCTGGCCATTACAGAAATACAAATTAAGACAACACTGAGATTCCATCTTACCCCAGAAAGAATAGACATCATCAAGAAATAAAATAATAACAAATGCTGGCCAGGCTGCAGGAGAAAGGAACCCTGACACACTGTTAGTGAGAATGTGAACCAGTACAACCACTATGGAAATCAGCATGGAGATTCCTCAAAAAACTAAAACTAAAAATTCCATTTGACCCAGCTATTCCCTTCTAGGTATCTTCCTGAAAGAGTTAAAGTACAGGAATACAGGCACAGCCATATTTATAACAGCATAATTCATAATAGCTAAATCTTGGAAATGGCCTATATTCCATCAGACAGGTCAATGATGAAGAAAATGTGGTTATTTCCAGGGACTCTTGAAAAGAATTGCATAGCATGCTACCATCAGGCACAATGCTTTGTAGATGCCAGTCAAGTTCGGTTGCCTGGAAGTGTGGTTCAGCCATCTGTACGCTCACTCGATGTTCAACTGCCCTTCTGTGAGTCGACGGGGAGAAATGTTTACGTCTGCAGCTACAATTGTAGACTTCTGTTTTGCTCCTTCCATTATATCATTCTGGCCTCGTGTATTTTGAAGCATTGCTCTTGAGTGTACACAGACTTGGGATCGTGATGTTTTCTTGAGGAACCAAACTCCTTTGTTATTAGGAAATTTGCCTCATAGTCTCGTATCCTTGATCTAATGTTAACATATCACTACAGTCACTGCATCTTTATGAACAGCCTTTCGGAGTATTTCCTCTTCCCTTGTTTATCTTTGACCAATCCATGTCTGAATATACTTAGGATGCTTCTTGCTGATGACGTAAGAGTTGGGTATTACTTTTATTTCCAGTCTGACAACCTGGGAGTTGTAATTTGCATGTTCAGTGTAATTGCATCTAATGCGATGTGAGGTTTGTTATGTTTCAGGCCTAAACTGTCCCCCCAAAGCCTCACATGTTCAGAGGTGCAGCTTCGCTAATGAAGTGGGATCACAGCGTGCTGCGCTCGCGGGTGCATTAACCCACCGGCGAGTTTTCAGGAGAATGTGCTGCTGTTCGTTTCCTGTCTCTCTGCCTCTCGGTCATCATGGTCGAGCAGCTTCCTTCCGCCGTGCCCCGCCCTTTTCATTTCTGCCTTAAAACCAACCGACCATAGACTGAACCTACTAGAACCATGAGCCAAAATAAACCTCTCCTCCTTTAAATTGTGCATTTTGAGTATTTTGTTCCAACAATGGGAAAGTAACTAGCACAATGAGGCACATACTATTTGATCCAACAGCCTAGTCATCAGGATCTCTGTAAAGTCACTTATTGTTACTATTGTGGCAAAAATGAAAGGAAGAAAGAAGGAAAGAAAAGACAAAAAAAAAAACAACCTAAATGCCTAAAACAGAGCACTGATTGAACAAAATTATGCCCATACTGTGAAACATTATGCTGCTGTGAAGAAGGGAAAATATTTGGGCCTATATATATTGGCCTACAGGCATGCCACGATATTGGAAAGAATTAAGAATAGAATAGTCCTACATTTCGTGTGTGGCTCTATTTTGAAGTCACACAGTTTGCAGGAAGGGGTGCTGGGGACCAGAATACATCTGCATGCAATATTTTGGGGACAAAAGTAAAGAAAGCCACCTGGGTGGCATGAGGCGATGCTACCTTTGGGGAAACAAATAGCAGACGGCTGCTCTCAACTTCTGGGCAATAATCATTTGTCACCTATACCATTGTTCCTTACACTTCTTTGAACTGACTCACATTTTTATAGAACCTTATTTTAATACGTAAGTACTTTTTTTTTTGGTTTTGGTTTTTTGGGTGCAGGGGATCGAACTCAGGGCCTTGTGCTTGCTAGGTAAGCACTCTACCACTGGGCTAAATCAACCCCTTAAGTTTATATTTTTAAAAGATGCTTCCTACACCATAGATAGAAGGAAACTTAAAACTTTACACACAGGCAGCTCTTAGAATGAGAAGTTCAGCGTGCATGTGTAATTACATAACACCAAGCTCCTGGCGACCGTGTTTAGTTACAGAAGCGTGCTGTCTTCACCCTAACAACAGGAAGTACAAACTCGGCTGCTAGCCCTTCGTGAACAGCAGAGGCAGGTCGTGAGGGACCCGCCACACCAATTATCTCACAGTCTGTCGGCAACTGGCCACCAGCGTCTGTTAATCGAGTCACCTGCAGAAAGCCAACTATGTGGTCGTGCTGCCTCTGTCTCCCAGTAAGAAAACCACCACGCCCCTCCCCCAAAAATGGCTGATCAAAAGATGGAATTAGCCAACGAAAACAAAAGTGCAGCAAAGAAATTTAGGGTGATAATGGTGAAAGTAAATAAAAATTAAATGTAAATGGGGTTATGGAAGAAAGAGATGACACAGGAAACACTGATACTACAATTCAGAACACTATGCATGCGCAGCCAGAGGAGCCTAATGAGGGTGAATTTAATATAAACAAGGAAGATGTATGTAACTAGGATGAAAATGTCTCAGAAGAAGCAACAATGGCCAAAAAAGCTTCACCCCAGGCATGGTGGTGCACACTTGTAATCCCAGCATTCTGGAAGGCGGAGAGGAGGAGCTGGGAAGGAGGCTGAGGCAGGAGGAGCTGGGAAGGGGGCTGAGGCAGGAGGAGCCCAGCCTGGGCAAATCAATGACTTAGCAAGACCATGCCTCAAAACATAAAAGTGAAAAGAGCTGGGAATGTAGGTCAGAACAAAAGCTCTGGGTTCAATCCCCAGTTCTCAAACAAACCAACCACTTTACATTAAAAGAGTTCTCAGAGCCCCGAGAGTCCAGACAATAAAATCTTGGAAAGTGCAGTTCCACGCCTGAAAGGTGTGACAATCTGCCAACGTATCTGTGCGCAGCAAACACGCTCCTCCAGGTTGTAGGTGACTCAGAGAGACCGAGATGGCACCCCTCACACTGCTGTCGGTAAGTTTTGCCAAAAGAAACACAGCACTATAATTCTCCTGTTACTAATTTTTAATCACAGTATACTGACAAACGTCCATTTGGCCACTTTTCATTTCCCTATACATTTATATTCAGCAATAGGTGAGTTTTTACGCTCTGACCAAACTTTCAAGACCACCAGATGATCGCCCCTCCCCGTGTGTACCAGCAGTGCGGGGCACAGCCCACAAGGCCGCCTGGATGGCTGCGCACCGCCACGCCGCACAGGGCGCCTCAACAGAGACGGAGCGACGCTGCTCCCCAGTGCCGGGACCTGCGCACCCGAGGCTTCGGCAAAGGCCTTGTGATTCTCTGCTAAGAAGGGAGATTAACAAATGTTGGAAAGCTGCTCTAAGTGCAGTAGAATTCAAGTGAGACTATTAGCGACATAATCAGGAAGGCTGATAGAGGATGAAAAGGAAGTGCCTTTCCCGCCACCTCCTGTGACTGGGTCTGGGTGCCACCTGAGCTCATCACGGCCTCCGGGATGCTCTTCTCCTCCCCCCAGACACCCTCGGCCTGCGCGGCTCCCCTCCCGCAGACTCGGCACCCAAACTACCCCAGCTCGATGGGCAGCAGAGTCCCCAGCCACCCGCAGAGCCTCCAGGGCCCAGCAGCCCGGCTGCTCCCTTGACCCCTGCGCCCGCCCGGTGAGATCACGTACCGCACATGTCCTTGGGTGGCCACACCAGCCTCCCCACTGGATTGTGGGCTGAGGCTCTCTGTCTCCTCTTGCACCCCACAGGCCCAGCCCCAGGCCTGCTGTCTAATAGATGTTGGTTCAACATTTGTTAAATGTTGCTGAAGTAGTTACCACTGCAGGCTATGCAGGAAATAGTACATTCCCTAAAAGATACTCAGTGCAGAAAAGCTAGCCTTGGTCTCCGAGGAGCCCTGTGCAATTAGAAAGCGCTGCCTCGTCCATCTCTCGGAAAATTGCCGTAATATACTGATTTTGGTAAAACGAGAGCACTTTCTTGCCATCTGCTGTACAGCTGTCCCACTAAATCCCCAAGTCTACAATGTCTACATGTGACTTTGCCCTGGACCTGCCTGTGGGCGGCACACAACCTGCACAGCCTCTGCCACAGGCCTCACTGTGGTCCGCAGGCCCGCTCCAGGGGCCGCCTCATTGCTGGGCGGATGGCCCTGCGCCCCTCTCCTGACCTCTTGCATGGGGACCGGCCGGTCGCGCCTGTGCAGCCTAGAGTGGCTTCATCTGCTGACCCAGCCCAGATTCTAAAACCTAAAACACGCAACAAAGTTTCTGAGCTAGAAGTGCATCCCCATCATCATCTAAAAGCAGGTATAACAAATCTACAGGAACAAAACGGCGGCACTGTGGGGACAGCGGCTGGAATTGGGAGGGCCTGCCCGAGTGACGTGGTGGATGGAGGGGGACAGTGGGGGACAGTGTCTTCCAGCTTCCACCCGCAGAACTGCATCCTGCACTGACTCTGGGAACCGAGGACAATCTTTGTCTACAGTGCAGCTCACACAGTGCTGCACCACGAAGCGGTTAACAATGGAGCGAGGCTAACCGCGGTTCCGACCTCGGCCTCGCCTAACCTCACAGCACGGGTCACCCCACCGCCGTCTCCGCTAACCGAGGCTCAGGTCCTCGGGGTGACTGGTGACCTTCAGGGATGCAGGAGCCTTGTTGTCACCAGAAAGAGCACACGCCGGATTCTTTCCCTCATTTGCAATTCTGGGGGAAGCAAAAGCTATTCAACATTTTCATCATCGGGAGCTTCGAGCCAGCTACACATATAGTGCCAGGATCTAATAGCATAATCATTATTTTTTCCTCATATTCATCTGTGAAGAAAATTATACAGGTTATTTTATCAGATGGTGTTTTCAATGAGCCGGAGTAGTCACGTATAATGCACAGTGGTAGGAGCTATTACTGAGAGACATTCAGGGGAAATTGAGAGGTTCTTTCTTCTTGGCACAGAGGCGGCTGGGGAGGGAGACAGGAAAAGAAACCATTTGCCCTCTCGTGGCACAGAGACAGAAAAGCCTGTTCTCAGCTAGCCCAGAGGGGCTGCTCAGAGTCTCTGCTTGTGTGACTGTGAAAAGCAGGTGCCGTACCCAAGCCCATGTCCCAGGAGAAGGATGACAAGCCAGCGCGGGGCGTGCCGGGCCAGCCCACGATCCTGCCAGGGTCAAGGGCCCCCGCTGGCCAGCCTCTGCCTTCCAGGACATCGCATTACACAAGAGCAGCAAACCAGCAGGGGAGCATTGTTTCAAGCCACCAATTATAGGGGCTGTGTTATGCAACAGTAATAAACCAATACTACTATCAAATAAAAAAGCAATAGGTTAAAAGGTAAAATACGATCCTCATCTTATTAAAAATAAGACAGATGCATAGAAAAGAAACCAGAAATAGATGTGTCAAAACTTGCTTCTAGGCGGCAGGAGGAAAGGTTATTTTTATTTTCTTCTTGATCAAAGTCTATGTTTTACAGACTTCTTTCTTCAATGAGAAAAAAATATTTTGAAAAATGAAATTATTTGCCTGACTCGATTTCCTCTTCATTTGTAGAGAAGAAAAAGAGGTTTCACTTTGTGCAAGAGAAGCAGTGATGTGTGGGGAGGAAATGGGTCTGGAGCCAGGAGCCCTGGCTTGGTTTCCAGCCCGCCCACAAGATACCTCCCTAGCCACCAAGCACTAGGAGGAGTTCAGGCACCTCACAGGGCTGTCGTATGGATTAAGTGCAAAAAATGTATACGGAAAGGCCACATAATGATAAACTCAGAGCAGCACCACATCTAGGAATGAGGCCAGAGACCGCACAACTAAACCAGCTCCCCTCGGGGCTGAGACCACGGAGGGCAGGAACCACCCACCTAAGTCATCAGCCGCTCTAGGAGGAAAAGCATGTTATTACTCCGGGTACTTCCAACACCCTACTCAAGAGTCAGGAAAAGACTTCCTTCATTGACCACAAAGGGTGGTCTGAAAACGTCCTGGGAAAACGTGTCCAAGCAGAGAGACAGACAAGACTTGGTAATGGGAAGAGTAATATTGCTTCGCAGTGGCGCTAATACACAGTCATGCAGGGGACAGTTTCAGTCAGCATCCAGTCAAGACATGAAAATACATCGGTAATTTGATCGGAGAATTTTCGAAATAAGAATTACCAACTAGGGCTGGAGTGTAGTCCAGCAGTAGAGCAATCACCTACCACACCCAGGCCCTGGGTTCAATGCCTAGTACCGAAGGGAAATTAGGGAACAAGGGGATAGATCTTTCCCAAAAGGGAGGGGACCAAGAGAGGGAGGGATGGAAGCAGATGAGAAAAGAATGAAGATGTGCTGTGTCCACACACCGCCTCCCCATGATGAATGTGATTGTTATGTACCGCAAACATGGACTAATAAAATTTTTAAAGAGTCATTCAGAAGCCATAAATGAGTGGAAAACATGAAGAAAAAGAAAGATAGGTAGCTAGTGGAAGAGATTTTAAAAAGGAACTTTAAAGAATACAAGAATAGCAGAATGTGTTGAGGAAGCACCCCCGGGCATGGCGAAGCTCAGTCCTAAAGGAGGTGCAGGGTGGGTCGTGGTCACGGGGGTCCCCCACGAGCTGGACAGAGAACCTCCCTGGACTGTGAGGGACACACAAGCTTTGCCCCCAAAGCTGTGCTGCAGGAGCAGAGAGGCCGCACCGAAAGCCGGAAGCAAACCCTTGACCCCCGTGCCCTGCCCTGTGTCGCCAGCGACCTGTACTGGGGACGCTGAGCATTGCACCAGCTGACAAGTGGCGAAGGGGACGCGGTCCAGCTCAGCAGCGCAGGGAGGAAGAGTGCTGCTAGGGCTGCCGCGCAGGAAACTGACCACCGGCGATGTACTCAGGGGTCCCCACTGTACCCTACAGTTGGGCTTATGAGGTTCATTTTCTCCCTTCTGGGTGTTCATAATCTATCACCAATAAACAACCGCTGATACTTAGAATTGCTACGTGGTTACAGTTTTCAATTTCAGCAGAATGTGAATTTTCAAGGGAGAAAATGAAAACAAGGAAGTACTGTGCTCAACAGCACGCAGCTGACTAGGGATGAAAATCAGTCCCCCGGCCAGCGATTCGGGGCCTCCGTGGCGTCTGAGTCCCGCAGATCCCTGCTATGGTGGGAGCACCGCAAGTGCCCGGGCTTTCTGGGGTCCCCCGTCACAGGAACGCAGCCATCATGCCTTCCTGAAAGCCTGCGAGAAGCTGTGTGTCGTGTTCCCACGGAGCAGAGAAAGCTGAAATTAATTTTCAGGGAGGGAATTACTTGCAAGTTTTCCAGCTCCTCTCAGTATAGCAGGAACAAGCACAGTGACCTCCTACATACGGGTGAGGCCTTGAATTAAGGACCACTCGAAGACCCCTTCGCTCACACGGGACCCAAAGGGGAGCCAGGCTGTGAGGCCTCGGAGTACGGGCTGGCACTCAGACCCTGGAGGCAGACTCTCTGGGGACCAGCAGCCGGACCCACAGGAGCTCCTTCTCGGGACAGGCATAACTTACCTCCATAATAACGAGCGATACACCAGGACAGCCACAGAGTCGGTCCTGGGAAGCGACGCTCAGAAATGAAGCCGATAACAGATCATTTACCTTTAGAAACTTTCTGGGATCAGCCATCTCTTAAGGCCAAAAGGCAACTGTGAAGAGGATCTCTATACATATAACTCATTACCAATGCTGTATTTCTTATCCAGGGTGCAATCCAGACTCCCAAATTGTGTGTCTCACAAGACGACGCACGAAGCTCACTCGGGGGCTCTTTAGCAAAAGAGACACTTGTCTGAGCAATCCCATCACCTCCTTCCCGGTGTGAGCACAGCAGGTTCTTCCTGCGCCTTTGCCAGGAGCTTGAGACTTGGAGCCCTCGATCCAGTCCCAGCAGCCAGATGTCCACATTATTTCTCAAATAACGCAGACTGTGTCATTCTTGTGCTTGAACTCTCCAGTGACTCCACACTGCACAGAAGAAAACACAGCTCGTTCTCTTGAACCAAGCCTGGTCCTCCAAGGCTGCCGGCATCTCTGACCTGCTCCCTGCCACACCGCCCTGGCTACACAACTCCAGGCTGCTCTGTCTTTGATCAATCCCAGGACACTCAGAGTCTCCCCATCTCTCAGCTCCCACACACTTGTCACGCCCTGCAAACTGTCTTCACCTTAAAGGTCACTTTCTCATACGACTTATTTCTCAACTGTGGGTCACAGCGTATCCGTGGGCCAGGAGATCACCTCAGCCGACCCAGCAAGCGTGACCCCGAGGCCACAAACAGGTCAAGGACCACGCCTGTGGCCTGGCTACCCGCAGGCAGCGGTGGTGCAGATAAAGCGCGTCGCAGTCTGCCCTGCACCGAGGCGGGGGCTGCAGACGCAGCTCGCTGCCCACTGGTCAGTTAAAACAAGCGCTGCGCGAGCTGTGGTCTGCCGCTGCAGGTGAGTGTAGTGTGAGTGTAGTGGAGAGACTCAAGGAAACGGAGTGACAGGCGGTGAGGTCAGAAAGGTGACCGGGGGCCAGATCCGCAGAGACACCCTGGGACAGAGGATTTCTGATAGTTTTCTGAGTAAGGAGTAAAAGCACTTAGAGCAGACACGGGACGTGGCTGTCTGGCTGCTGTGTGGGGAGCAGACCATAACGAGCAAGGAGACGCAGGAGAGACCATCCCACAGCCCAGGCGGGGGCACTGCTGGGCGGGGCGGGGGCCACAGAAATGCTTGCGTCGGATGTCTCCCGAGGATGGAGTGTGCAGGACTGACCGGCAGGGGCAATGGAGGGTGCAAGACAAAGAGAAAACGTGATATTATTTCTATGGTTGGGGCCTAAAATGCTAGAAGGATGGAGCTGACATCTTTGGGATTGGAGACGCCTGAGGGGACAACGAATGGCTACGAATGGAGAGGGGAGGTGGAGGGAGGTGGAGTTTGGTTGTGGCTGTCACAAGACGGGGAGCCACGTGGGAAGCTCAGGGCAGTTGGTCACGAGTATGGAGTTGAGGGGACCACGGAGGCTACAGATAGACACTGGGACCGAGCGCTGTAGAGCCCCCAACAGTCAGGGGTCAGGAGGAAAAGGAGCGTGCAATGCCCGCAGAAAAGCTGGAGAGGCTCAGCGGCGAGGAGAAAGGGCGAGGGGAGCAGGTTTCCTGGCTGCGGGCACCTAGGTCACGGGAGTCCAGGGCATGAGAGAATCGTGCAGGTCTGCCGCTGCTGCAGTAATGAACTACCACAAGCCTGGCACCTTACAACCGCGCGAATTCGTTATCATCGACTTCTGCAGGAGCCCCGCGTGGCCTCCGCCGGGTACAGGACCAGATCCTTCTGGAGGTCTGGGGAGGCCTCTTTCCTGGGTTCCCAGCTTCCCTCTTCAGAGCCGGCAGTGACAGGTCAGGGCCTCATCCCGCGTCATCCTGGAACCTCTCACGGTTCTTTCTTCTGGCTGCAGCTGGGAATGGTTCTGACTTTAAGGACCCAGAAGAATTCCAGGCTAACTCCTCTTCCCACAGTCCCGGACCCAGCAATACCTGCCAAGACTCTTCTCCCTCACGAGGGGCTGCAGTCACAGGAAGTAGGATGAGGATAAGTTTGGGGGCTATTATTCTGCCTCCCCCAAGGATCATAATTTCTTCCCTGTATGTCTCAGGAATAAAAACCAAGTAGCAATGTTGGAAAGTACTGATCTTTGTAACAATGTTACCATTATTGCTTTCGTATCTATTCTGCTCTTACTTGAGATCAAAACTTTTTAAACTTGGTGGGTGCGGGGATAAAACACTCCAGGCCGCAATGTGGGAACGGAATTCTCCAGAATGAAGCTAAACAGAATGCAGAAGCTCACAGTCCCAGACAGTCACCCCTCTTGGTGACAAAGCTACACTGAGGATTCCGCTTCTCACCCGCAGACGGGAACGCCAGGCCAAGTGGGAAAACCAGAGAAACACAGAGGTAGATTAATCTTTCAGGACAACCGCTTCCAGCCAAGGAGGAGGAATAGAGGCAGATTTATCCTCTTCCCTGAATCAACCCAAAAAGGGATGAAATATATGAAATAACAATTTGAATATACTGTACGTTAAACAATAAAAATGTGCTGCCAGAGACGCGTCAAATCACCCCAGCTAACTGCCTTGGGAGCATCCTCAATCTGCAGCTCAGTGAGGCTGAGTCTGCTGGGTGCCCTGTGCTGGGAGAGGGAGCTGAGAGTCCACAGGGACCAGGGTAGCTGGAGTCTGCAGGGCGGGCAATGAAGAGGAAGGAGCTGTACAGAGACAGAACCCCACCGCTTGGGGGAGAGTCCTACCTGAGCATCCAGCGTGCTACTAGTCAACGCAGGCGTGTAGGGAAACCACACAAGGCCAAGAAAGAGCCACCGAAAGGGCCAGTCAGAGACTACCCAGAGCTGGCACAAGCTGGGAACAATGCCAGCGACCAAGGGCAAGACTGGGAACAGGGGGCTAGTCAGAGACTCAGAAGAGTCCCGCCCCAGAAACGTGGAATAATTAGCCCTGACATAAACACTGCTCTGTCCCCACCTGATGAGGAAAATACGAAAATCAGCCATGTTTCCAAATACTGAGGAATATGTTGAAATCAAAGTATCAGACATAATACCATTTATATTTGCTACCAAAATGATGAAATAAGAGAAAGACGATAAATTGGATCTCATAAAAATCAAAAACATCAGCTTTTCAAAAGGCCCAATTAAGAAGAGGAAAAGATAAACTAGTTAATGAGAGAAAATATTTGAGAACATAATATCTAACAAAGGACTTATATTTAGAATACATAACCAGCTCCCAAAACTCAATAATAGAAAACAAATCAAACAGTACAATTGGGAAATGGGAAATCATCATGAATAGACATTTCACTGATACTTATACACAGATGGAAAACCAGGGCATGAAAAGATACTTAGCGTTAGCCATTGGAGAAGCACACATTAAAGCCACAATGAGATTTCACTACATACTTATCAGAATGCCTAAAATTTAAAAATAGGCAAAACACAAATGCTAGTGAGGATGTGGAGAAACTGGATCACATCTACACTGCTGCTGGGGGTGGGAATGGCACAATCACTCCAACAAGCAGCTTGGCAATTTCTTTTTTTTTTTATTTTATTTTAAACCAAGAACATGTATTGGTACATTCTACATACAATGGTCACATTCATTACATTGATTCTGTACCTATACATGGTGCATCTTGGTTCTCCCCCCTCTCCCCCTGCCCTCCCCTCTGCTCCTTCCCTCCCTATTTACAGCAGGTTCATTCATCATTTTCCATATTTTCCCTTTCCCCTCTCTTTCCCCTGTTGCCTTTCTGCTTTTCCCCTTCTTTCTTTCTAGTACTCCTCTCCTCTGCACACCATCCTCCCTTTATATAATATCTATTACACCTCTTTGTCCTTATTTACAGTTATGGTTTCTCATATCAGAGAAACAATTCGATGTGTGCTCATGAGTGTCTGACTTATTTCACTTAAGAGTATGTTCTCAAGGAACATCCATTTACATATGAACGACTCTAGTTTATCCTTTTTTATGGCAGTGTAGTACTCCATAGTGTAGAAAAACCACATTTTCTTTAGCCATTCGTTGGTTGTTGGACATTTAGGTTGTTTCCAAGACTTAGCTATTACAAATTGTGTTGCTATGAACATGGTGGTGCATACATCCTTGTGGTATGACGATTTTAATTCTTCTGGGAAGATCCCCAGTA
>PVJO010025174.1:0-23160 GCA_004026905.1 Hystrix cristata | reverse complement strand
CAATTTGTAATAGCTAAGTCTTGGAAACAACCTAAATGCCCAACAACCAACGAGTGGCTGAAGAAGATGTGGTTTTTCTACACAATGGAGTACTACACTGCCATAAAAAAGGATAAACTAGAGTCATTCATATATAAATGGATATTTCTTGAGAACATACTCTTAAGTGAAATAAATCGGACACTCATGAGCACACATCAAATTGTTTCTCTGATATAAGAGACCATATCTGTAAATAAGGACAAAGAGGTGTAATAGATATTATATAAAGGGAGGATGGTGTGCAGAGGAGAGAAGTGCTAGAAAGAAAGAAGGGGAAAAGCAGAAAGGCAACAGGGGAAAGAGAGGGGAAAGGGAAAATATGGAAAATGATGAATAAACCTGATATAAATGGGGGGAAGGGAGGAGAGGGGAGGGGCGGGGGAGAGGGGGAGAACCAAGATGCACCATGTATAGGTACAGAATAAATGTAATGAATGTGACCAATGTATGTAGAATGTACCAATACATGCTCTTGGTTTAAAATAAAAAAAATAAATAAATAAAAATAAATAAATAAAAAGTCTAGGTCACCCAGGAGGGCGACCAAGATCTCCAGACCCAACCCACCCTGGAATGTCCTTGTTCTCTCCTTGCCTATTCACTACATGACTTTCTTCCCCATTGGATCACTATTACCTAAACAACTACACTTGTAATATTATTGGTTAATCATCATTTTGAGACACATTGTACTTGCCTCACAATTTTACTCTATAAAACTTCCCCTGAAAAGTGAGCTTATTGGCAACCCACTTGGGTCTTCTCCTGTCTCTCAGGAGCTGTCTTTCTCTCTCTCAATAAATTTCCTACTCTTAACCTCCTTTGTTTCTTAGAATTCATTCTTCGACTTCGGGGAACACGAACTCAGCGTAACTGACATCTAGCAGGTTGGGAGTTATATTGTTTCCCCTATATCAAAAGGAGAAAAGGCAAGAAGCAAAATAAATGCAAAAAAAAAAAGAAAGAGAAAAGGGGTAAAAAGAAAAAATATAATGAAAAGAAACCCATGCAATTACAAGAACACAAAATTAAAACATCCTCACTGTCCTACATATATTGCAGTCTGAATTCAACCACTGTGCCCCCCCACACACACACACAGGCAGAGTACAGTAAAGAAAATCCGGATTGGTTTCTACTTCTGGCTCTTTCCCTTGACTCCACCCTCCATGGACCCGGCTGTGGCTCCAAGTGCTTCTTCCCCTCACCTTCACTCAGCCCACAGCCTGGTACTACACATGGCCAAGCTGGTGCTTCCGGGTGGTTTGTTCAGTTGCTTGCCTGTGTGTGAGTGAAGAGACGCGGGGGTCTGGATGAGCCCACTCTCCCCCTGTAAACTGTACTCTTCTTAGTTTTGGTTTTACCCCTGTGGGTGTGGCTAACTGGAGGGCTGGCCTTTGTCTGATGATCAGACCCCCCTGTTAAAATCAAGTGGGGAGGCTGTGGTATGGCTGTCTCAGCACTCTCTCAGTCTCTGATCTCTGCTCCTCTCCCTGCATAAACAAACCCTGCAATTGCTTCTGTGTTGTCCCTCCACGAGGTTCCTGGTACACAAGGCAACACCCTTTGGCTAAACTGCCGGACTCTGCCTCTTTCCTGCAGTGTTTCCTTCTTCACAGGAAGGTGTAAAGCGCCTTTCCCCAGCCTGCAAGCCTGCTGGTACCTTGGGCGGTCTCTGTGCTCAGCAGCCCCCAGCCAGGCTAGGTAGGGACTCCTTTGTGGACACTGAACGCTGGGTGTTGGGCAGTGAGCAGGATGTCCTGTGAGCACAGACTCTCGGTGTTTGGGGAGGAATGAGCAGATGCCTCAACTGCTTTAATTACTTTTCTCCCTAGCTCTCGCTGTTCACAGCAACTGCTGGGTTCCGGAATCCACCAAGGTACAGCTTTCTTACCACTCAAATTCAGGTCTTGACTCAAGATTCTGTGTTTAGTTTTGACTTCTCCCCCAGGAGCCCGCTGACGCTTTCTCAGACATTGCTCACCAGCTTTCAGTTCCCCTGGTACCCTGGTCTGCAATCTCTTGTGCCCTGAGGCCCTTTTCTCAGCGAGGGGGGGGGTGGGGTCAGAAGGTCAGGAGTTTTAATCTGCATTTCTCTAATAACCATGATGATGAACATTTTTTCATGTATCTCTCAGCCATTCGTATTTCTTCCACCGTGAAGTATCTGTTCACTTCTCTGGCCCATTTCTTGAGTGGGTCATTGATTTTAGATAGTTTAATCTTTTTGAGTTCTTCATATATTCTAGATATTATTCTTCTGTCTGAGGAGTAGCTAGAAAATATTTCCTCCCATTCTGTGGGTTTTCTCTTCACCCTCCTAATTGACTTTTTTGCTGTACAGAAGCTCTTTAGTCTAATGCAGTCCCATTTGTTGATTCTTGTTGTTATTTCCTGTGCAATTGAGGTTCTGTTTAGGAAGTCCTTTCCTACTCCTATGTCTTCAAGTGTTTTACCTATTCTGTCTTCCAGAAGGTTTAATGTTCCTGTCTTAATGTTTAGATCTTTGAACCATTTTGATTTTAATTTAGTATATGGTGAGAGATATGTGTCCAGTTTCATTCTTCTGTAAACTGACAACCAGTTTTCCCAACCTATTTGTTAAATAGGCTATCTCTCCTCCAACATACCTTTTTGGATCCTTTATCAAAGGTCATATATGTGAATATGTCTGGAGAAGTTTCTGTGTCCTCGATTCTGTTCCATTGGTCTACATATCTATCTTTGTTCCAGTACCATGCCATTTTTATTACTATTGCTTTGTAGTATAGCTTGAAGTCTAGGATTGCTATGCCACCTGCTTTGGTTTTATTGCTCAGTATTACTTTTGCTATTCTAGGTTTCTTCTGTACCCATATAAACTTTAGTATTGTTTTCTCTAGACCTGTGAAGCATGCTGTTGGTATTTTGATTGGAAGTGCATTGAATCTGTATAACAGTTTTGGAAGTATGACCATTTAGCAATATTATTCTGCCTAACCAGGAGTGAAGGACATCTTTCCATTTTCAAGTATCCTCTTCTATCTCTTTTTTCAGAGTGCTATAGATCCCACCTTACTCCAGAAAGAATGGCAATCATTAGGAAGTCAAACAATAACAAATGCTGGTGCAGCTGTGGTGAAAAGGGAACCTTCCTACACTGTTGGTGGGAATGCAAACTAGTACAACCATTATGGAAATCAGTATGGAGATTTCTCAAAAGCTTGAAAGTAGAAATCTCATACAATTCGCCATTCTTCTACCAGGTATCTTCCCCAAAGAGCTAAGGACATCATACTACAGAGATAAGATACTTGCACAACAATATTTATAGTAGTACAATTTGTAATAGCTAAATTCTGGAAGCAACCTGTATACCTATCAATAGATAACTGGATAAACAAAATGTGGTATCTATACATAATGGAATGACAAACTAGAGTCATTTGTTGGAAAATGGATGGACCTGGAAAATATAATATTGAGTGAAATAAACCAGATTCACAAGCTTGAATACCATATGGTACCCCTCATTTGAGTGAGGCAAAATACAAACAAAAGAAAAGGGTAAACAATGGATACAAAATGGCAAAGTGTTAGATGTAAGCTAATAGGCAGAAGGTTCAAGGGAACAAGAAGAGGGCAAAGGGGGAGAGGAATGGGAATCCAGAGGAGTAATGATCTCTTAAAAATAAGAACCTAATAACCCAAACTTAAAACAGTGACATGTCTACTAGGTACTACAGTAGTTTTATATAGTTGTGACTTAATGCTGCATTTATGTGGTTGTTTACATCACTCGCTGTCATAAGCAAAGGTACAATGTATTGTGGTCTGCAAGCTTGTGTATTTGCCTGTAAGTTTGAGTAATTTTGAATAAATTTTAAGAAAAGTCTATTAAAGAAAAAAAAAAGACAAAATCAGGAGTCTGGCCCAGCAGACTGCCTTTGGGTGAGATGGTGCTTCCTCACTCAGGGCATTAGATCCTCTCCCGAGATGGTGTGTGTGCTGGACCTGGGGATAAAAGGCACTGCTCTCCCAGGCTGATTCTGCTTTCCTTTCTAAATGCCCTCGAGCCTGGGTTCAAGTCCATTGAGTTTCCCCTCTGGTTTGCCTTCCCATGTCTAGCTTTCTTTGATGCCCCCACTTCAGTGTACCTGTTTGCCAGAGCATGTCTTCAGAGCCCTCTTCATGCAACACTGTCATGGTTTTGTTTGTTTTTTGTTGTTGCTGTCATTGTTTATGAGACAAGAGTATCTCTATGTAGCCCAGGCTGGCTTTGAACTCAAGATCATCCTGCCTCAGCTTCCTGAATGTTACTGGCCTGAATGTACCACAACACTCACGTCATAAAAGGATTTATGATGCTTTAAAACTTCTATATTATATATATGAGTTGTTATAAAATAGACTGTAGTATGTGGAGAGGGCACCATAAAAATACTAAATAAAAATTAAGCCAGTCGCAGGGGTATACACCTGCAATCCCAGCACTCTGGGAGCCTGAGACTGGGGGATTGCAAATTTGAGCCCACCTTGGGCAACTTTGTGAAACCCTGCCTCAAAAAAAAAGGGAGGGGCTGGGAATGTAGTTTGGTGTGAAGACCCTGGGTTCCATCCCCAGTACCATAAAAACAAAACAAAACAAAACAAAAAAAGAGGAAAAGAAAGAAATTTGGTAAGTTTGTTTTAAAATCCAAAAAGTATTAGAAGTGTTACCAAAGCACATAGAATTCTTCTCACAAATACACAAGTGCCAATCGACTGAAGTACACCCATCCCTGATTGTTCCTCCAGCCTATGCCCTACTTCATGTCCTTCTGAATAGTAAAGATTACCCGTCCTACATGCCACAGAGCAGCTGAGTGGCTCCAGTGGGCAAATGAGGGTCCTATTTGACTCTGTCCCCACCCGACAGCTCCCTCGCTTGACACCTTCCACATGCATTTGCTGGCATTTGAATATGCAGCCGCTTCCTTCAGCCTTTTGTGGGAGACACCAACAGTGCAACAGGACCTTTCCTGTTGCCCACGTTGTGCATTCTGCACAGGTACAGACCACACGGACTAAACTAATGTATCATCATCCCTGAGTTTCTGTGCCATAGGTCAGGCCTTCTAGAAGCTGACCCTGACAGGCTCTGCGTGCAGGCTCATTGGCAAGCATTCTCAGGTTCCTTGGGGAAGAGAAGAGAGCTGAGCACAGCTAGCCACTTCCTAGAGCCTCGCATGGATCTGCATGTGAAGGAACCCTGGAGCCAGGATTGCCTTTCAGCATCCGACTGAGGCCAGCTGGCCTGGCACTGTACCCTTGACTGATCAGCTGATAATGGGATGCAGCGTGGCCCTGAAGAACAGGGCATGACTTTAGGCAAGGTGGCTGTCCAGGGCCATGGGAAGTTCCTGCAAAGGGACACAACCGAGAGCTGTCACCTGCTAATTTTCCCAGCATCTGCTGCAGGAAAGTTTCTGTCTTCTGCTCTTTGTCACCTGGTAGGCTCAGCCTTCTTCCACATTGCCCACACTCAGCATGAACCTGAGGGATTAAATCAATGTATTAATCTGATTAACTCTGATTAGATTATTTTCTCAATATGGAGGATGGAACCTAGGGCCTTTGCTCCTGCTTTATTTTTTATTTTGAGATAAAGTCTCATTAAGTTGTCTGGGCTGGGCTTGAATTTATGATCCTCCTGCCTCAGCCTCCCAGAGTGCTGGAAGTACTAAGATTGAACCATCATGCCTGGCTCAGAAAGGTTTTTGTTTGTTTGTTTGTTTGTGTCAGGATAGCGCATGTGTTTCTGTTCCAGTCAAATTTGGATCACTTGGCTGCCCCAGTTTCCCCGGTTGCAGAGACCACAGCTGGAGTCCCCCACATTTTCCTAGTACCTCCCACCACAGCAGCACCTTCTCAAGAGGTTCCTCAGGGCCCCAGTCACTTCCTTGTTTCTCAGACTGTAGATGAGCGGGTTGAGCATGGGAGTGATCATGGTGTAGAAGGCAGAGACCACCTTGTCCTGCTTGGAGGAGTGGTAGGCCTGGGGCCGCATGTAGGTGACCATGGCAGCCCCGTAGAACAGGGAGACCACTGTCATGTGGGAGGAGCAGGTAGCAAAGGCCTTCTGCCGCCCTTCTGCCGAGCGCATGCGGACAACAGTCACCAGGATCCTCAGGTAAGAGGCGGAGATGACGGAGAAAGGCAGCAGCAGCATGAGCACACAGCACACATAGATCATGGTCTCATACAGGGAGGTGTCCGCGCAGGCCAGTTTGAGTATTGCCGGGACCTCACAGAAGAAATGGTCAATCTCCTGCGAGCCGCAGTAGGGGAAGCGCAGTGTGAAGACGGCCTGGATCAGCCCGTCCACCAGCCCAAACAGCCAGGACCCGGCCACCATGAGCCGGCAGGTGCGGGGGCTCATGACCGCGGAGTACCTCAGGGGGTTGCTGATGGCCACGTAGCAGTCGTAGGCCATGAAGGCCAGCAGGAAGCACTCATCCCCCAGCAGGGTGAGGAAGAAGAGGATCTGCAGTCCACAGCCTGTGAAGGAGATGGAGCCGCCGCCCAGCAGGAAGTCGGCAGCCATCCGCGGCACAATGGTGGAGATGAGCATGAGGTCCATGAGCGACAGCCAGCTGAGGAAGAAGTACATGGGGCTGCACAGGCGGGAGTCCATGCCGATGAGGAGGATCATGAGTCCGTTTCCACAGAGGGCCACCAGGAACATGGCCATGATGACAGAGAAGAGGAAGATGTGCAGCTGCGAGCGGGTGAAGAGTCCCAGGAGGACAAAGTGGGAGATGAGAGTCTGGTTCCCCAGCCAGGCCATCGCTCCTGTGCCGGATGCCCCGGAGGAAGGTCGAGCACTGCAAGCGGGAGATTTGCATTTAGTGTCTTAACTTCGAGGACATTACAGCTTTGCCTGATGTGCTGTTCTCTTTGATTTGGTTTAGAATAAAAGATACGGGCTTTTAGGGGGAAAAACAATTTCTAATGAACCTGATGATGGTAGTGGTGAAACTCTAAGAGTTTTTCTTTTTGGTCAGTACTGGGGATTTTGCTCAGTACTGGGGATTGAGGAAGTGCTCAGCCACGTGCCCAGCCCTTCTTTAAACATTGAGACGGGTCCTGCTAATTGCTCAGGCTGGCCTTGAATTTGCAATCTTCCTGCCACAGCCTCCTGAGCAGCTGGGATTATAGGTGTGTGCCAGCATACCCAGCTAGCTTCCAGGACTTCCTAACAGAGCAGAGAAGTGGATTTTAAGATATTTATGCTAACACAGAAAATGCTTCTGCCTTTGCTAGGAACTGGTTCATTCTCTGGCCTTCATAGTTGCTTCTTCTAAGAAGTTCTAGGTCAGCAGCCTCATTCAAAGGTTTGCTTTTGGTGGTTATTGAAAAGCAAACTTTACCAGCTGTGTGAACCCGGCACTTTGCAAAACCTTTCTGAACCCGTTTCCTGGTCCTAGGCTGAAATAACAATACCGCTGTATATTATAGGGTGAGAAGGAAGATCACAGGGGAGAACATAAGCTTTCTAAGTATTCCTAAGTATTTTCTAAAGGCAGACAGAAAATATGCCAGGTATCATCTCAAAAGAGTTAAAGACATCATATTACAGTGATACATGCATACCCATGTTATAGCAGCACAATTTCCATAGCTAAATCTTGGAAGATGCCTATTTGTTCATCAACAGATGAATGAGTAAAGAAAATCTGGTATTTATACACAATGGAGTACTACTTTGCCATAAACAAGAATAAATAAATCATTCATAGGAAAATGCATGCATCTTGAGACAATGTTAAGTGAAATAAACCAGACACAAGAGATTAAATATCACTTGGCCTCTGTTATATAAGAAACCCAAAATACAAACCAAGAGCAAAATAAAAGGTAGATAATAGGAATAGAGAGATCTTTTGCAAATTAGAAGGGGACCAAAAGATGGTGAGAAGGAGGTGTGAAGGGAGGTCATGAAAAAGAATTAAGACATTTTATGTACAAGTACCAACTCCCCATGAGGAACGTGATTATTATGTACAAAAAACAAGTACTATTAAAAAGTAAAAATTGAAAACAAGAAAGTGATTGTTACTTAATAAAAAACTAGATTTGTAAGTCATTTACAATACAATTTTGAAGTTTGAAATAAAGGCTTAAAATTTTTTAAAAAGAATATCTTATTCACAATTTCAACAAAAACTGTGCAGTCTGTAGAAAGGAATACTAATGCTAAAAATTACAGAATTTTACAAAAAAAAATCTTAAGAGACCTGAATAAAGCTGTGTATGTTCTTAGATAAAAGTTCAACAGTGTAAAGATGTAATTTCTTCTCAGAATTAATTTATTAAATCTATGTGATCACAATTAAAATCCCAGTAAAATATTTATACTTTAATAATGGAAGTTAAGAGGTTAAAATTTTCTCAGAAGTCTCTCAATATTAGAAAGAAGATTGAGAGCAGATATATGTTCTTGGTTGGACAAAGTTGAAGAGTTGGAAGAAGGTGAACACAAAATATCTGAAGGTGCAAAACTAATGGAGATTGAGCAGAAGTAAGAGAGAAAATGGAAAAAAAATAGGACACCCAGAGGCATAAATCCCAAGGGTGCCCTCTCCAAAGAGAAGGGTAAAACTGAAGTTTCTAGTTTACAATAGAAACAGGTGCACACACAAGAAATCTCTTGGGATTTGGCTTATTCCCAGAAGTTAAGCAAAGAGTCACATGGACCAGCCATACATGAAGGAAGAATTCTGCTTTTGTGACAGGGAAAATTGAAAGCATATTTGCTTTAAAGAGACCCCTGTGGTTGTCCATTTCAGTAGCCCGAGGATTACTGAAGGTTACCCTAATGACTTAGGTTCTGAAGAACTCCAGCTCTGGGTTAAAATGAATGATTAGACTGTTCCTTTCTAGTGACAAAGTCCCTCTAGAAGCTGAATAATCAGAATACAATGAGAACAAGTGACAAGACAATAACAGCAACATCAAAAACACTTTTTTGGGGGTGCTGGAAGCAATTGGGTGGGTGGTTACTGACTTAGAAATCCAAGAAGGTTGAGTACTAAACTGGTAACAGTAACCAGAGTGAGAGACCAGAAACCACAAAATCAGCTCCAGTAGAAGTCACGGTGAGGGAATATCAAAACAGGGATTGCTTGGAAGTGTACCAGTGGGACACACAGGTGGGCCTTGCCTTCCCTCACCCTGGTGGAAAACACAAGACTGAGTCCAGGTAAAACCAAGAGTTCCAGCCCAGGGGAGGCCCAGGGGAAGTGAAGGTGCTGTGCACATGGAAGATGTAAAAGAAGCAGGTTGCCTGGTATCTCCCACTTAGCTCCTGGACCCAGATTTATTTCCTACTGGCAGGAAATTAGAAACCTTCTCCTCCACCCAGCAAGGACTGGCCCAGGGAACATCTAAAGATTGTAATGTTGGAAATTTTTAAAAATCCATATCACTCAAAGTAAAGACACGATTAGTATGCACTACCCACATCCTTAAAGCAACTGAGGACCCAATGCAAATACAAGCAGACAACCAAGGGCCAGCAGACATCAAAACATTTCCTCAAGAGAAAGAAAACCAACAAAGCAACGCAGATGAAAAAGGAAACTCTTCAGGGAAACATAAAGTTCCAAAAAATTCTTAGTAACATAAATGAGATAAAGGAGATATTATAAAAAGACGAGAATAAAATGTTACTGAAGAAAGCAACAGTCAGAGGACAAAGTGATCTTTTAGAAATAAAAATACCTTTCTGAGTGGTTCTACTTCAAAGAATTTCTCTTACAGATACATTTACACGTATGCAAAAGTGGCCTACAGATGAGAAGTACCTTTGTTTATGGTAGAAAAGAAAAGGCTGCCTACGATGGAAATATTTATCAATAAAAGATAGATTGAATAAACAATGGAATGATGCAAAAACAACAATAAATAAACCATAATGGTGTTGCTACATAATGGTGTTGTTGACATACAATTTCCTCTGAATTATATTATTTTTAAATAGTATAACAGTGTGATCTGGGTGCGGTGGCATTAGACTATTAAATTATACAATCATAACATTATGCTGGTCTAGACAAGTGCCTCAGTGGCAGAGTGCTTGTCTTGCAAGTGTAAAGCCCTGAGTTCCATCCTCAGCACAGAAAGAAAAAAGGAAAGAATATAAACTGTACTGAACCATGTATCTCGTAATATATCATGTGACATTATATAATGTTACATTTTGCATATATTTATAAAAAGGAAATGTATGTGTATATATACATATATCCATAAATAATTTTTTTGGAATAAAACACAAGAAACTAAAATACTTCCTCAAGGGAAAATATCAGGAGAATCAGATTGCTGAGATTAGAAGAGAAACGAGTCTTTAAACGCACAATACTTCACCTTTAGAATTTTAATCTTTGTGAGACAAGTATCTAGTTTAAATATACGGCTGAATATAATGTTGAAGCAGCACGCAAAGGATTCACCATGGAAATCAATAAGGCAAGAACCAATATGTATGCACGACACATTCTAGTTACTTAAATAAATATTTACTAAATAACCAAAATAATTTTGGAAAACAATCTAGGACCTGGGCTTGGCAGCACATATCTGTAATCCCAGAACTATGGATGAGTGAGGCAGGGGAATTACAAGTTTGAGCTCGGTCTTGGCAACTTAGCAATTTAGTAAGAATTGGTCTCAAAATAAAAAAATTTTTTTTTTTTTTTTGGTGGTGCCGGGGATCGAACTCAGGCCCTTGTGCTTACAAGGCAAGCACTCTAATCACTGAGCTAAATCCCCAGCCCTTCAAAATAAAAAAATTTTTAAAAGGGTGGGGATGTAGTTCAGTGCAAAGGCCCAGGCTTCAGTCCGCGGTACTGAAAAAAATAAACCCAAAGGACTTGCCTTATCAATTATCCAAATACAATATAAAGTTTTGCTAATCTAAATTTATTTAGGTGCTAGAGATAAAACTCAGACCTTGTATAGGCTAGGCAAGAGTTTTACCACTGCGCTACACTCCCAGCCCTGTCTCACCAGATTTTTAAACACATAAAACAAGTAACGACTAGAAAATATTTTGAAAAGAATAAAAGCAGCAAACTCGTTTTGTAGTGAAAGAACAACATTGATCGCATACTATGCTCAGTGTCACTGCTGAGAGACACAAAAAAGTAGCAAAAATAAAATAGATTAAGTGTTAAAATATCAGAAATGTTTTTTCTCCAGAAGACAAAAAAATTAAGAAACGAAGACACAATACAGACATGCAGAAGGAGAGTAAAGACTCCAAGACTAAGCGTGAGAGGGAAGGGAGAGCTCCCAAGGGAAGGGGCAGCAGGTGCGGGCACCGAGCTCTCCGCGGCCGGTGTGACCAGGAGTCTGCTGGCTTCCGGATTGGGCTGCGCTGTGAGAGTCCAGCAGCTCTTCCTCTGCGGTGTGGCCCACCTCCGACTCTCCCCTGCAACCTGCCCCGCTGTTGCCAATCAGCCCGCCTGCCCCACATGACAAGCAGCTGCTCGCAACACACACAGAGACAGCGATCTGCCCGGACCCTTCCCGGCCTGCTTGCCCACCCCCGGGACACCCAGAGCCTGGCCTCTTGCAGGTGACCGCAGGGCCACGCAGGCTGCAAGGCCAGACTCAGCGGATTCAGACATTCCAACCTGCCTGTGGAGTCTGTCAGCCAATCTCTGAAGGTAATTTAGTGATCAAGTGAAAGTTCTACTTTGTAAAATATGTATGTGCCAAGGTCCACCTGTTGTCTCTCAGTGTGTCTCTGCCAGCAAGACTAATGATCATATTCACACCATCCCATCTGCATGGAATGCCTCCACATTCCTGCATTCGCTCAGCAAATAGTTACTGAGCATGTCTAGTGTGGGGGGCACTGTGCTAAGTGCAGAGAATAGAGTGAACAAGCAGATGAGTGTCTCCATTGGGGAACTGACACTCTCACACCGTGTTCTCCTCCTGAACTTTACTTCTCCATCAAGTGTCCCTCGAGCTCTCTCTCTCTCCCCTCCTCTTTCAGCACCTTAGTATATTGTGTCATTGTGTCTTTTTTTTTTTTTTTTTTTGGTGCTGGGGATCGAATTCAGGGCCTTGTGCTTGCAAGGAAGGCACTCTACCCACTGAGCTAAATTCCCAGCCCTATTGTGTCTTTAATATACCGATTAATCAAGTTTTGCCTGGTAGACTTTTAGAACATCAGAACTTTCTAATATGGGGGAGTGTGGGCCCTGAAATTTATGAAAATTTGGTGCTTATGTGCATAGTTCTGGACAGAAAGTCATAGTTTTTATTATATTCTTTTACAAAGTGAAAAGACCTAGCCCATTATTGTTCTATTTAGGTTATTTTGCCTGGTGGTGATGTTTGCATTTTCAGTGGTGACATCTAATCTCCCCAAACATACAGCACACTAAGAAGAGCACAAAGGCCTTAAGTGTGTGTCTCTGTACTCCAGGTGTGTTACCTGTCACACCAGAGAGCACAGAGTTCTCAGGAGAGGTGTCCAGGGGGCCATCTCCCTGCCCTTAAGAAGGCCAGGGAGGAAATTTTCACCTGCTAGGCTGAATCAGCAGGGGCTTCCTGGCACCCCGGAGGTGACACAGATCCCGAATGGTAATAGCAATATCCAAGGCTATGCAGACGCCAGCCGGACATTCCAGGCAGAGGGAAGAAGCAGAGGAGGAAGCAGGCTGGAAGAGGAGTGGAGCTCAGCCAGGGGACAGTCCAGGAAAACAGTTTCCACGCAGGGGAGCAGTGAAAGGTACCTGGTCCCCAGTGCCAAGCTGAGGACTTGGACCTTACATAAGAACTAGAGTTCAATCAATTATTATTTCTATGCCCTGGGGCAACAGCTCACCGAGTCTTTCAAATCATCCGAAAAATCAAGGGAAGAATAATCACCTTCCTGGGTAGTGATAAATATTAAAACATTTAATGTGTTAGAAGCACTGGGCACTTGCCTGATTGATACCAAAAAACCTCAACAAACAGGATCCATTGTTGGGCTTTGTCAAAGGAGCAGGACTAAGCTATCTGACCAGATGACTTAGGCCCAGGGAGACTCGAGAAGATGATAAAACACTAGGAAGCAGCAGTGATGGCCCAGGCAGGAGATGGCTACTCACTGGGTGACCTTGGGCAGATTCCTTAATCATTCTGAGCTTCAATTTCATCATCTATACAATTAAGATAATAATTGATTTTGGAATATTTCTTCATACTGTGACTGTGAGGGTTAGATAGAATAGTATATAAATGCCCCCACTCCATGCCTGGTGCATTGCGAGTGCCCAATACCTTGCAGCAGCTATTCAGACGTCCATGATGGCCATCATTTACTAAGCTCTGGACAAAAGTGGTTGTAGGAAGAATGTTGAAGGAAAAGGAATTTTTTTAAAGGCATGATGCATGAGAAATCAGAATTTCTGGCTGAAAGGGAACTTAGACACTGTTTACTCTCATATGAATTAATTATTTTCAACAAATGCTTTTAAATCAATTGATCAGACAAACTAATATTTGCTAGTGAAGGAAGCTCTGCTCTAGTATAATCTAAACCTTTACTACCAGTTGAGATGCAAATTTCCCCCGAAAAAGCTTTACCAGGTAACTACAACATATATAGCTTCAGCGGGACAACGGGGGGAGCTATTTTAGGGCAGGAAGCGTTCCCTACACCCTTCAGATCAGATCTTACCAAAACTCCTGCTTATACCAAAGACACTGCCCCAGAAGCACTGCTGGGTTTGCAGGGGGCTCAGCACCAGAAGGCAGGGGGGTCAGACCCACAAGGGAGCTTTCCCAGAGAGAAGGAAAGCTGCAGGGGGGAGCAGAAGGAAGCAGGCACACACAAACATGTTTTTCCAAATAAGAACAAAGTCCTAACTATTGTTTAAGAAGAAGTAATATCAAAGAGAATGTAAGAACAGCAAAAAGGAATAATAACTTGTTTCTAAGACTGGGAAGTGTAGATGGATATGGTAGTTGGACAGAAGCAGATCTTATGAATGATCTTTCAGACAAACAGTGTTAAGCAGGAACAGATAACTCTCCCAGCACCATGAAGAGTCCAGGAAAACAGGCACCAGTTTTGGGAAATAGGGCCATTGCTCAATCCTCCCCAAGACTTAAAAAGAGCAAACAGTGGCCACTTTTCTTAAAACCTATGATGAGACACTGCGGAAGTCACTTCCTCTTTGGGTCCCAGCCTCCTCATCTACAAAATAATTGAGTTGGATAAGACAACACGTTGGATCTTCTCTAATTTTATCCATGGAATAAAGAATTAGGATAAAGGACCCAATTTCTCAAGCCAAATTTTACCATACAAGAATTCCCTACCTCAAGAGAAACAGCAAGCCAGAGAAGAGCAGGGACAGCTGTGGGATAAAGAAGGATGATCAGGCGTTTGATAACACGCAAGGGGGACACAGGACACAAAGTGGAAGAGCATTACCTCGAATGACAGAACTTATGACACAAGACAAGGTTAGGGAGTCAAGAGGGCAGGGTCCCACTCAGAAGCTGAGTGTCCTTGGTGAGGGCTCCACCACACCCAGGACGGTGGCTCTCATCAGCAAGTTAGGTCTGCAAGGTGGTGTCGGTGCAGGGAAGCTGGTGTGCCTCCATCTCCTCGAAAGAACTGGATCTGAAAAGGAAGCAGGAGGGACATGAGAAATGTAGAGAAAAGACATTTGTAAAAGAGAGAAAGGCTCACATTCAGAACTACTGTGGAATCTATGTTGTGAAAAGAGGAGTCACGGGAGGTGTTGGCACACAACCCACATAGAGACAGGAAGTATCCAGGGCTTTCCGTGAGGGCTGGGAGGAGGTGAAGAAATGCATTAAGGTTGGATAACACTGATGCTAAGAAGAAACACAGAAAAACCTTGGAGGGAGAACTCCATCTAAAACCCTGGCAGAATCTTTAGGGGTTAAGCAAAAGCCTCCCAGAACCAATACTTAAAGCACAAAGAGCACATAGGGGAAAAGAGCCGAGCTGGAGTGAGCTGGACGGCGTGGGGTGGGGGGTGCCTGTTCTCCAGGAGGGAGCACAGAACTTCTCACCTGCTGTGAGACCCTTTGTTGGCCCCAATGCAGCGCCAGGCTCACAGGTTTTATTCCCCACCACCCCTCACTCCCACCCACCATTATCTCCTCTGCTGTGACTAAGGAGAGTTGCTTCTATTTTCACAAATCCCTCGAGATCCCTTCTTTGGCACACCTCTGTCCCCTGTCTCTGACAAATCTCCAAGGGAAGAGAGTTTCCTGAAAGTTCTCTGCTCATCTCAGCCACTCCAACAAACAAACTCTTTCCCAAGGGAAGAAGGAAAGGAAAACTATGAAGTAAAGATTTCTATGGCCACTCTGCAAAGAAACAGCTTTGCCTCCTTTCTGAAAGGAAATGAGACTTGCTGGCTTGTGATCCACCTTGATGACAGCCATTAAATATTATAGATAGATAGATAGATAGATGATAGATAGATAGATAGATAGATAGATGATAGATAGATAGATAGATCTGGGTGAAGTCAACAGGGCATCTCCTGGAACATACCAGAACTCCACCCCTCTGCATCCTTCTGCCTCTTTCCATTGCAGAGGCCGAATGAGGAAGTCCCATCTAAGATTACTCCAATCCTTCTTATCTCAGAGCTCAAATCTACTGTAATCCAATTACATCTCACAAATGGAATTCTTTGAAGTTATTACAACAAGCTGGTATTTGGAACAATTACAGATGAATTTTTAACCTTATACCACATTATCTTAGCTATGTTTGGCTAGTAGCAGTTATCTTATTTTTTTAGGGATGTCAGTTGGGTTAGTTTAGTTAATCTCGTTGTTTATTTTCCCCTTTCTTATAAATGAGGGCTCAAAGGTTAGCCCTCCTTAGCACAGAGCCTGTCAGTCTATAATTGTCTGTGACTTCCTGAATTTATGGTGGGGGTCGGGGAGAGCATAGGATGCAGGGAGGAGAATCCCCTGGCAACAGACAGATAAACAAGAACAAATCATTCTTTTCTAATTAGGAGATTCCTGGGGTCTTTTAAAGTTTAGAGCTGACGCAAAATGGAGTCAGATTTTTTTTTTTTTTTTTGGTGCTGAGGATCGAACGCGGGGCCTTGTGCTTGCAAGGCAAGCACTCTAACCACTGAGCTAAATCCCCAACCCCCAGATTTTAAAATGGCAGAAATCCAGTCATTTCACTGTCAACTCACAAGATGGGCTTCTCTCACACTAAGAAATTTTCCAAAAATAAAGGCAGTGGACCTTGAAGTTAGATAAACCTAGATGGAAATCTTATTTAGATTTGACTTTGGACAAGGGACTTAACCAATCTATGCTTCAGTTTCCTCATCTATAAAATAAAAATAATGGTGTGTGTTACAAAATGTTTGCTATGAGAATCAAACTGAATGGAAAATCTAAAATCATCTCTCCATTACAGGTCCTGAGAATTGTAGCTGTTAGTGCTACTGCCCTCCATTCTCTCCAAACTTGAAAACAGAAACAAAAACACATGCCTTAGAAAAATAATTGGAAAAATTATTAAGTAAACCACTACAACCTGCAGCAACAAAACCAAATGCTGAAGAGAAGAATATAATTTACAAAATCATCACATTGTAATATTCAAATTTTCCAATTTTTAAGAAAAGACTGTATAACATGAAAGAAATAAGAAAGTGTAGCCCATTCACAGAAGAAATAAACAGAAACTGGTTATTTTGGAAGCATAAACATGAAGCTTATTAGACAAAGACTTTAAATCACCTGTCTGTTCAAAGACCTAAGTGAAGTCATAGACAGAGAGGTAGAGGAAACCAGAAGAATAAACATGTAGACAATATCAGTAAGCAGAAATTATGAAAAGGAGCCAAACAGAAATTCTGTTGCTGAAAAGTACAACTGAGATAAAGAATTTTTTTATGAGAAAGTTTTCAATAAGAAATTTTAAAAATAGAAGAAAAAAATCAGTGAACTGGACTTGCATCAATTTAGGTTATCAGCTCTGATGGGCAGAAAGAAAAAAAATGAAGAAAAATAAGCAGATCCTGAGAGATCTGTGGATAATTATGAAGCATTTGACAAGGAGAGGAAAGAAAAGAAAAGAAAAGAAAAAAACAATGAATAGAGAAGTATGTTGAGAAAAATGGCTGAAGACTGTTACAATTTGAATGAATGGATACATTTACAAAACTCAAAGAGCACAAGCCACAGAGACTCACCCTGAGACACATTATAATCAAGTTTTTTAACCAAAACTTTAATCTCAAGGCTTCTCACAGAACTTTATAAATGCCATGCAGCCATGTAGTCACATAAATCAATCACATAAAGAATTTGTGACATAAAGTAAATGTAAATTTCCCTGAAGTTTATCAAATTCCATACGAACTAGGCAGTTTATCTAATGTGAAGATACTAGTGGAGCTGCTTCTTTTATTTGATTAACTAATTGACTAGTTGATTGGTTGATTGATTGATTGATTGAGATACCAGGGATTGAACACAGGGCCTTTGCAGTCCTTTTTATTTTTTATTTCAAGATGGGGTCTCAAGTTCAAGATGGGGACTTGAATTTGTAATCCTCTTTCCTCAGCCCCCCAGAGTGCTGAGATTACAAGCAGATGCCCCCACATCTGGCTTCACAGCTTTTTTTTTTGGATCAAAATTTTTTTTAATTTTTATTTTTTACCAAGAACATGAATTGGTACATTGTATACATAATGATCCCATTTATCGTGGTTATTTTGTACCTATACATGATGTATCTTGGTTCCCCCACTTTCCCACCCTACCCTTCCATTCTGTCCTTTCCTTATTTACAGCAGGTTTACTTACATTTTTCCATTTTTTCCCTTACTTTCCCTTTTCCCTTCCCTCTTTTCCCCTTCTAGTTCTCCTCTCTTTTGAATATTATCTTTCTTTTACCTAATATCTATTATGCCTCTTTGTCTTTATGTACACTTATGGTTTCTCATATCAGAGAGACAACTTGATGTGTACTCATGAGTATCTGATTTATTTCACTTAAGAGTATGCTCTCAAAGTGCATCCATTTACCCACAAATGACTCTAGTTTATCCTTTTTTATGGCAGAGTAGTACTCCATTGTGTAGAAAAACCACATCTTCTTTAGCCATTCAGTAGTTATTGGGCATTTGGGTTGTTTCCAAGACTTAGCTATTACAAACTGTGTTGCTACCAACATGGTTGTGCATATATCTCTATGGTATGAGGTTTTCAATTCCTCTGGGAAGATACCAAGCGGGGAATCGCTGGATCAAATGGAACCTCTAGATTTAGTTTTTTGAGGAGTCTCCATACTGATTTCCATAGTGGTTGGACTAGTCTACATTTCCACCAACAGTAGAGGAGGGTACCTTTCTCCCCACAGCCCCGCCAGCACTTGTTGTTGGTTGATTTCTTGATAATAGCTATTCTTTCTGGAGTGAGATGGGATCTTAGTGATGTTTTGATCTGCATCTCTCGAATGACCAATGATGTTGAACATTTCTTCATATGTTTATCTGCCATTTTTATTTCTTCATCTGAAAAGTGTTTATTCATTTCAGTTGCCCATTTTGGATTGGGTCCTTAAATTTGGGGTGTTTGATTTTTTTTTTTTTTAGTTCTTTATGTTTTCTAGATGTTAGACCTTTGTCTGAGGGGCAGCTGGCAAAGATTTTTTCCCAGTGTGTAGCTTTACATCCTGCTCTATTAATGATTTCTTTTGCTGTGCAAAAGCCCTTTAGTAGGATGAGGTCCCAAGCACTGATTCTTTGTATTATTTCCTGTGCAGTCTGGGTTCTGTTCATAAATTTTCCTCCTACCCCTATGTCTTTGAGAGTTCTTCCTATTCTATTTTCCAGTAGATTTAGTGTTTCTGTTTTAATGTTTGGATCTTTGGCCCACTTCAATTTTAGTTTAGTAAATGGTGACAGACATGCATCTAGTTTTAATTTTCGGCATGTGGCCAGCCAATTTTTCCAGCACCATTTGTTAAAGAGGCTATCTTTCTTCCAGTGAGGGTGTTTGGCTCCTCTGTCAATGACGGGGTATTTGAGTGTTTTTGGAGTTGTTTCTGCATCTTCTAGCCTGTTCCATTGGTCCTCAGGTCTGTCTTTGTGCCAGTACCATGCTGTTTTTATCACAGTAGCTTTATAGTATAATTTCAGGTCAGGGATTGTGATGCCTCCAGCTTTTCCCCTGTTGCTTAGGATCGTTTTTGCTATTCTTGGTCTCTTGTGGTTCCAGATGAAATTCATGGTTGTCCTTTCTAATTCTTTGAAGTATGTTAGTGGTATCTTGATTGGAATTGCATTAAATCTGTATAGTAATTTAGGAAGTATGGCCATTTTCACTATGTTGTTTCTTCTTACCCACGGACATGGTATATCTTTCCATTTTCTGATAGTGCTTTCAATTTCCTTTTTTAGAGTGCTGTAGTTTTCAATGTAAAGGTCTTTTACTTGCTTTGTTGGATAGATTCCTAAGTATTTCATTTTTTTTGGATGCAATTGTGAAAGAAATATCTTCCTTTATTTCTTTCTCAGTGAGTTTGTTATTTGTATATAGGAATGCTATTGACTTTGGGGTTATTTGCCTTGCTATTAACTTTGTATCCAGCTACACAACTGAATTTAGTTATTAAATCTAGAAGTATTTTGGTGGAATTTTTGGGGTCTTCAATGTAGAGTATCATGTCATCTGCGAATAGTGATAGTTTAACTTCTTCCTTTCCTATCTTTATGCCTTTTATGTCTTTCTCTTGCCTAATTGCTCTGGCTAATGTTTCTAGAACTATATTGAATAGTAGTGGTGATAGTGGATATCCTTGTCTTGTTCCAGACTTTAGAATGAAAGTGTCCAGTTTCTGACCATTTAGTGTGATGTTGACCTTTGGATTGTCATAGATGGCTTTTATCAGGTTGAGATATAGACTGTCAATTCCTAATTTCTGCAGAGTTTTTATCATAAATGGGTGTTGGATTTTGTCAAATGCTTTTCCTGCATCTACTGAGATGACCATGTGATTTTTGTCTTTGATTCTGTTGATATGGTGTATTACATGTATTGATTTGCATATGTTGAACCATCCCTGCATCCTTGGAATGAATCCTACTTGGTCATGGTGTATAATCTTCTTGATAACCCATTGCATTCTGTTTGCCAGTATCTTGTTGAGAATTTTTGCATCTATGTTCATTAGAGAAATTGGCCTGTAGTTCTCTTTTTCGGTTGGATCCTTTTCTGGTTTTAGTATCAGGGTAATGCTTGCTTCCAGGAATGATTTTGGAAGTACTGCTTCCCTTTCAATTTCACTGAAGAGTTTGAGGAGTAGTGGTATTAGATCATCTTTGAATTTCTTGTAGAATTCAGCTGTGAAACCATCAGGACCTGAGATTTTCTTTGTAGGTAGGTTTTTAATTACCTCTTGAATTTCAATGGCTGATACTGGGTTATTTAGTATTCTTATGTCTTCTTGATTCAGTTTTGGTTGTTCATGTGTTTCTAAGAATCTGTCCATTTCTTCAGTGTTTTCCACCTTGTTTGATTATAGGTTCTTGAAGTAGGTGCTGATGATTCTTTGGATTTCTATAGGGTCAGGTGTCATTTCACTCCTTTCATTTTTTATTGCATGGATTTGTGTCTTTTCTTTCCTTTTTTTGATGAGAGTGGCTAGGGGTTTGTCTATTTTATTTATTCTTTCAAAGAACCAACTCTTTGATTCATTCATTTTTTGTATTGTTTTCTTAGTCTCAATTGCATTAATTTCAGCTCTGCTCTTAATAATTTCCTCTCTCCTATAAGCTTTGGGCTCGATTTGTTCTTCTTTTTCTAGATGTTTGAGGTTCAACATTAAATTGTTTATTTGGGCTCTTTCTGTTTTCCTGATGTGGGAGTTCAATGCAATGGATTTCCCTCATAGTACTGCTTTCATTGTATCCCATAGATTCCGGTTTGTTGTATCAGCATTATCATTAAACTGAATAAATTGCTTAATTTCTTCTTTAATTTCTCCTGTGGCCCAGCTGTTGTTCAGAAGGATGTTATTTAGTTTCCAAGTGTTTATGTGGTGTTTTTGTTCTCTATTACCATTGAATTCCAGTTTTATTGCACTATGGTCTGATAGTATGCATGGTATAATTTCGATTCCCTTGGATTTACTTAAACATGCTTTATGAGCTAGTATGTGGTCTATTTTGGAGAACGTCCCATGTGCAACTGAGAAGAATGTGTATTCTGTTGTTGTGGGGTGCAACACTCTGTATACATCTGCTAAGTCCATTTGTTCACAGATTTGATCTTTTTGATGATTTATTGCACTCTGTTTGCCAGTATCTTGTTAAGGAACTTTTCATCTGTGTTCATTAAAGACATTGACCAGTACGTCCCTTTTTAGTTGGGTCCTTTTCTGGTTTAGAATCAGGGTAATTATTCCTGGGTAGTCATTCCAGGAATTTCTTTAGCAGTACTCCTTCCCTTTCAATTACAATTGAGAAAAAAAAAATAATAAGGAGTTTGGGAAATACTGGGGTCCGTTCTTCCCTGAAGTTCTTGTAGAATTCAGTAGTGAATCCACCAGGTCCTGGGCTTTTCTTAGTTTGTAGAGATTTTTTGTTTTGTTTGTTTTGTTTTGTTTTTTGGTTTTGTTTTTGGTTTTTCATTTTTTTTTTTCTTCAATTTCATTACTTGTTACTGGGTTATTCAGGATTTTTATATCTTCCTGGTTCCGTTTTGATGATTCATATATATCTAGGAATTGGTCTCTTTTTTTCTGAATTCTCCAGTTTATTGGAGTACAGGTTTTTTTATGTAGGTGATAATAATTTTCTAGGTTTCAGTGTTGTCTAGTGAGATTTAACCCTTTTTCACTTCTAATTGCATTGATTTGGGTCTTTTCATTTCTTAGTAAGGTTGGCTAAGGGTTTGTCTATTTTGCTTATTCTTTCAAAGAGCTAGCAATTTGATTCATTCCTTCTTTGTATTTTTGTCACAATTTTATCAATTTCTGCTGTGATCCTTATAACTTCTTTCCTAATTTTAGATTTAGATTGTTCTTGTTTTTCTAGGACCTTGAGGTGCATCATTAGGTTATTTATTGGACTCACTCTGTTTTTCTGAAGCTTCCCTCTTAGGACCACTTTCATTAAGTCCCATAGACTCAGGTATGTTTTACTGGCATTGTCATTTGATTCTAGTAACTAATTTCTTCCTTGATGTCTTCTATGACTCATTGATTATTCAGGAGTGTATTTTTTAATATCCTGATGTTTGCATGATTTCTGTGGCTTTTTTCCATTGACTTCTTGTTTATTGCACTATGATCTGATAATATGCATAGCATGATTTTTATTCTTTTTCAGTAATTTAGACATGCTTTGTGGAGTAGGATGTGGTCTGTTTTGGAAAAGATTCCGTGTGCTGCTGAGAAGAATGTGCATTGTTTTTGTTAAGTGCAATGCACTGTAGATATCTACTAAGCCTGTTTGTTCAAAGGTTTGGTCTAATTCTGATTTTTGTTGTTATTGTTGTTTTGTCAAGTTGACCTGTCTATTTGTCTCAGTAGGGTATTGAGATCCCCTGTTATAATTGTGCTGTTTATCTAATGTTTTATATACAGTAGTGTTTGCTTTATGAAGGCAGGTGCACCAGTATTCAGTGAATATATGTTTATAATTGTTATCTCTTCCTATCAAATTCTTCCTTTAATCAGTATGTGGTGACTTTCTTGGCTCTTCTGATCAGTTTTGGCTTGCAGCTCATTTGAGTAAAGTTCTTGTTGCAAGAAATATTGTTTTCCATCTTTTGATTTTTAATCTATACATTTTCTTTTTGTATTAAATGTGTATTTTGTATATAGCATACTACTGAGTTTTGTTTCTTGATCCATTTTTCCCATCTCTGTCTTTTTAATTAGAGAATTAAGACCATTCAAGCTGAGAATTATTACTGAAAGGCATTGACTTATTCCTGCCTTTGTATTATTTTCCTGTTGTTTATCCCCTCCCCTTAACTCATCACCCTGCCTAGTGTATTTTTTCCAATAGATTTTTGGGTATTTTGGGCTTTATTATCCCTTTAGAGAACATACTT
>PVJO010025173.1:0-23148 GCA_004026905.1 Hystrix cristata | reverse complement strand
TGAGTGTTACTCAATTATGTATGCATTTGTCTATTGTATTTTCCGTATACATTTGTTCATCAGTGGACACTTATTTCATATCTTGCCCCTTGTGAATAGTGTCATGAACACACACGATAATAGCAGCAAAGCACATGGAAATGCAGATATATCTTCAGGATACTGATCTCGTTACCTTTGGAAATATACTCAGAAATAAGACTGCACGATCGTATGACAATTCCATTTCAAGATGTTTGAGGAATCTCCGTATTGTGTTCTATTATGGGTGTATCAATTTGTTCTCTCAGTAACACACATACACTATTATTCTCTTTTCCCTACTTTTTTTTTTAAATCAATACTGATTACATTTCACTTTTTAATTAAATGTATTTTCCCTTTTAACATTTTATTTTCAGCAGACATATGAAAACATAAAATCATATACACTACTGGGATATTGGGATCATCAGTTGATGGGCATCTAAGTTGTTCCCATTTCTTTGTAATTGTGAACAGTATCACAATGAACACAGTACAGATTGCGCTTCATATACTTTTGTGATTTTCATTCACATTTACCTGGAGTACTGATGTGATGGTGAGAATTTTTTTATGTATTTATTGACCATTTTTATGTATCTGTTGTCTTCTTTGGGAAATGTCTACTAAGGTCTATTATCTATTTTTAAATTGAGAGTTATTTGTTTTTATTTTGTTTAATTTTGGGTAATTTTTGTGATTGAGTTTTTTGAAGTTCATATGCATTCTGGGATCCTTTGTCAGCTGTATAGTTTGAAAATAGTTTCTCCTCTTCTGTACATTATATCTTTACTCTGATGATTGTTTCCTTTGTGGAGATTTTAGTTTAATATAATCTCAGTTTTCTACATTTGCTCTTATTTTCTCTGTTTTGGGGATCTCCTCAACATTCTTTGTCTACTCAAATGTACTGAAAGATTTTCCCTATGTTTTCTTCTAATAGTTTCATGTGTTAGATTTAAGTATTTAATCTATTTTTTTCTATGATTGGGGGCATATAAAGGTCTACTTTCATTCTGATACATTTGGATGTATAGTTTTATCAGCATCATTTATTACAAAGACTATTCTTTCTAAATATCAGCTCTTATCAACTTCATTAAAAATAAGTCAGCTATAAGTGTGTTGGTTTAATTCTAGTACTCTCTAATCTGTGATATTACTGTTCCTTTTTATTTATGTCAACATCATGTGTTTTGATAATTACATATTTTTAATGTATTTGAGGTCATGTAGTGAAATGATTTCTGCTTTGTTCTTTTTTTGCTATTCAGAGTTTTTTGTGGTCCCACTTATATTTGAAGACTATTTCCAGTTCTTTATGAAGTTCACTGCTATTTTGGTTAGGATTACATACAATAAATTGATCAGTTTAAGCAGCATGGACATTTTGACCACACTGGTTTTTCCTATCCATAAACATAAAATGTCTTTTCTTTTTTGTGTTGGGTTGGGTTTCTTTCATTGATATTTTACAGTTTTTTTTAAAAGATTGTTCGTATCCTTGGTTAAATTTATCCCTAGGAATTTTATATTCAATTTATGTAGCAGTTAGAAATGGGATTGCTTTTTCAATTTCTACTTCAAGTAGTTTTGTACATGATTAGTTAAATTTGTGTGTGGTTATGAATTATTATCACATACTTTTGTATTGATCTGGAATTTATTCTCTTCATGATCACACAGTTTACCTTTTTGGCAATTATGCTTATTAAAATTCAACTGATGGCCTCCATTTAAAATATTTTGACAAATTTGTAAAGTGTATTGCACTTTTATATTTTACTGGACAGCCTAATAAAGCTTTAATAGTCATAGATATCACACTAATAAAACAAAATCATATATGTATTTATAAATTGAATCTTTAAAAATGATTGTTTAACAGCCAACACGCTCAGTCTGCATGGGACGTGAAAATATCCAATTAAGCTCTATTGAGACTAAATATAAAACTAGATTGGGTAAGCTTCATTATCCTGTAGGCGACTTAACCATTTACCTGTGTAAACTCAATTTATTCCTCTCCAAAAATGTAGTCCTCTATAAAATTATAATATGTACAGAATGAGTATTATCAGTTTATTACATACTAATGTCTAATTGTTTTTATATACAGCAATCACAGATATTTAATATAAAATTTTTGATAAACATAGGTGTATATTTGAGATGCACTCAACAGAATCAAAATATTATGCCTATCTAAAATTTTCCTTATGTAACTGTGTGTGAGTTAAGAATGTTTAACATGAGATCTGTTCTCAACATAGTTTGCAGAGCACACTAGCCTACTATTAACTATAGGCACTATAATGAACAGTGGGTCTTTAGAATTTATACATCTTGCATAATTTAAAGTATGTACTCCTTGAGAGCAATCTTCCGTTTCCCTCATTTATCAGTTCCTCACAACCATTACTCTATTTTCTGCTTATACAAGAATTACTATTTAAATTGTTCACATAAATAGAAAGGTAAATTTGTCCTGTGACTGGATAGTTTCCTAATTTCTTTTAAATATATAATCTGGTGTACAATTATCAAATTACTATGAGGTAGATGTTACTCACACATTATTGTTACAATATTCTGAGTTCGATGCTACTCTTGCTTCCATTTTTCAAATGAGAAAATGGGAAAAATGTGATGTTGTTACTTTTTCAGAATCAGACGGCCCTTTTACTCCCAGTCTTGTATGATTAAACAGGAAGCTATTATTGCCTCCGTCAAGGGCAGGCAAATATAAAAGTTCTGCCTTGTCATCAAAACACTGTGCAGAGCTTAAAGAGCACAGTTTTAATGGATGACAGACGCAAGATTGAGACCTCATCCTGCACGATGTAATTCACTAACCCTCTAACATGAGTTTCTTCATCTACAACTTGCAAAAATATTCTGAGGACCTAAAAAAATCCCTTATCCATTAAGAGTGGTTTGTAAATAATATTTCTCATATTATTAATTTAAAAATTATATAAGAAATATTTCATTAAGGACTATTAAGAAATAATTTCAGGGAAAATAGAGATTAGATATGGATTAGAAATGTATTATCCCAATTGCTACAAAAAATCCATTTTCTTTGGTAATTAATTCAAAATCCAGATTTCCTATAATGATACATGAGTATAGCCAATGTAATATGTAAGTACATCTGTTAACCATATCAACTTTGACAAAATCCAGATGAATCTTTGCAAATTGAAAACCACTTGGAATTCACAATTCTAAATGATTTGGCTTCCTTTATTCTTTAACAGAGTAAGAATTATTTGAATGTTGTTTTTGATTGTAGCTCTGTCATTTAAACATAGATGTCTCTACTCTTCAAATCACCAAATTGTCCTGACATACTGAGAAAAATTTTCATCACTGAAAGAGTCAAAATAAAACTCCATGTTCAAGCGGGTTAATTAGGCTCGCTTGCCCTTATTATTAGCGAGAACTTACAGGTTTAAGGTTCCTAGTGATATAGGTCTTTGATATTTGCACATTTGTGATCCAGAAACTTTGCATATGAGATTTTCTCACAGATACATATTCTCATCATGACGTATTTTTCAACAGAAGATCAAAAACATGTGGTGATGTCCTTCGTCTAACACAGTCTAAGCAGCATGCCGTGCAGCGTCAGGCGCATGGCACGATATTCTAAAATGCACTAATGTTTCTATCATCTTACGTTAGTCTCACTTCTCTCAACTCAATTCTTGAAAACCTAATTTCACTGCTGTCCTTTCTGATAATTTACTACCAACATCTTCTTAAGCTTTTCTATGAATGGCTCTGTAAAACACGTCAAAGAATAGTGATGTGGTATATTAAAACGATAATGTAAAATATTATCTGGAGTTTTTTCAGTAACCAGAATTCCAGTAATTGGATCAAAAACAATGTCTGTGATCTTACATTGTGTAGGTAATTTGCCCAGACTGCTTCTTGATATGAAATATAGAAACTAATATTACTTTCATAATGTTAAAATATATGTATACTCATGACAAGTTTGTACGGCCTGTCTCCTTTTTCTTTCTGAAACTTTTGATATTGTTATTGTTTTATGTACATTATTTTAGTTAAAACAAAGACATCTTGTTTTAAAATATTTTGAATACTTGAAAGGTTTTAAGTGGATCTCATAGAGATACTGATTTTAAAATTTTGGTGGGTAAATTAGAATATTTTGCTCTGTAAAATGAGTAAAGAAAACCATTACAAATTTTCATTTCTCATTAAAAAAAGAGTTTAGAATTTCAAATACTTAAATTTAATATAATTTTATGACAATATCAGTAAAGTCTTCTATAGACCAATAGTTTTCTAATATCAGAATTATCTGAGGTCTTTATTAAAATGCACAATCTGATCCCTAAAAGCCTATTAAATAATATCACAAAGGCAATGACCCAGACATCAATATTTTACATAACAGATTCCATGTGTCACTGACACACTATATTTTAGAAATTACTTTTATAGAAAAGTATTTATCTTGTATGAAATTTAGGGATATACTGAAAAGTCAGCTACCTTGATAGTGATATATTCAAAATCTGAGATACTTATAAGGGATCTTTTTCATGGTCATTCTGTTTTTAATTTTAATACCCTTTTCCTCTTTGAATTGAGTGGCTCTATAAAATGCTCTTGGTGAAATCAGTGTGAAACATTTTTATCTATGTAACATTCCTGTAGAATATTATAGACAATATTATTATCTGTCTCATCCTACTCTTGAATCTATAGAATTTGCCATTTGAACTTGCACTTCCCTGCACAAGAAGTAGTATATGTACGCATCCCTCAGTGAAGTTGGCCTTATTGCTATTGTTTACTTAGATTGACAAGATGTGGTCAAAATCATGATGAGCCAGTGCCCAAGCCTGGGCACTGTGTGTTCTCCACCTCATACAGGCACTTGTGCCTCTTTGGTGGGAAGAAGTAACCCTGGTACCTGCTTCCTCGTTAGCCCAGGCCCCGGGATGAACATAATGACGTAGGGCCACCCTAGGCAAAGTGGGGATGCATGAGTGTGCATGAAGAGGTATAATAGATATTATATAAAAGGAAGATAATATTGAAAAGAGAGGAGAACTAGAAAGGGAGAAGGGGGAAAAGAAGGATGGGAAAAAGGAAAGAGGGCAAAGGAAAAAAATGTAAAAATGTATTTGAGGGAGGGGGGAACACAAGGGAGGGGTGGGAAAGAGGGGGGATAACCAAGATACATCAGGTACAGATACAAAATAACCGTAATAAGTGTAATCATTATGTATACAATATACCAATACATGTTCTTGGTTAAAAAAACAAAAAACAAAAAACCTCTCAAACTCCAAAGGAAAAAAAAAAAGCTAATGGGTTATACACTGTTTATATGTTGTATATGTTGTGACTATTCATTGTGTAATATAATGGCCAGAAGTAACCAATCTGTAAATAATCCAAATAGTATATTTAGACTCTAATATTCATTGCTTCAAAGCAGAATTAAATAATTCTCCCAGGACAATTTAGATGCTATGTATCCAATCTTGTCTATGTGTATTAATATTGAAAGATATATTTTATATAATAAAAAATAAGAAATGTTTAAAGCTTGTGATATGCAACCTTTATTAATTCAAATTTATCTTTATATCTCTGGCTCCTAGCACTGGTCTGGGAACGAGGTTAGTATTTAAATGCGTTGAATAAATGACATACAGTTAATGACTGGAACTGATACATTTTCCTTTAATTCCAGAAATGTAATATTTTATCACGGAAAGGAACTAAGTGCATCTGTGTTCCATAAAATAGGTTTTTACCATTTACGATAGTTCTTTTTCGTTCCCATAAATAAATAAGTAGCATGACCATTTAAGGTACTAATAAGTTTACTTTATTAACTGTGTTCTATATAATCTAATATTGCCAGAATAAGATAAGTGAATGGCATTTTTAATTAAACCCATTTCCTAACATATTAAGTATTGTTTTAGGATTCATTCATCATCAGTCTTAGTGATGCTTTATTTTAGTCATTTTGACAGTGAACCACAAGTTCCAGGTGGATGGCATTTGAAGTTTCTGTAACAGGATACTGAATATGATCACCTCTGTTAATGAGTTACATGGTGTCGAATGTAAATAACTCATAACAGCAAAATCTAGTCCGTTGTGATTCTAGGCAGGTTTAATCCACGAAATTCGCTAGCAATCATCTATTCTTTTTTTGTGAAAGGAAAATTCAATTTATTTGAGCGTGTTTGATTTTTCACTCTGCCAGTAGCAAAGTTCAAATAATTGATGGGCATTATGAAAAGCAGGAGAGAATACTGTGCTCTTTTTATCCCAGAGTAAAAACGCATATATTTTGTAATACACAGCAAGGTGCTCAATTTTATAGGTCTTTTAAAATGTACTAAATCAAAGAATAAATATAGAACACATTAGAATATAATTCTGTTACACTTAAGTTTGACAATTGCTTCTGATAACACTCTTATCATGAACAAATGCCTTTTCATTTAGTCTTTCCTTTCCAATACCGTGGTACCTCAGTTTACAAAGTTAATTTGTTTTAAGATTTTGGGGAAGATGGCTGCATTTCTGTTTGTGTGGAGAACATGGCCACGATAGAGTTTGTCACCTGAGGCAGAGTTTGCAAAGGGAAGCAAAATTTTCCCAAAGGCTTTTGTTTGTGAACCAAATTTTTTGTGAACAGAAGCATTTATGAACCAAGGTTTTACTGTATAATTAATTTTTCATTAATTACTGTGCAGTCTCCCTTCTCTTGCTGTATCTTTTGCTGTACTCTCCAAAGTAAATTACTCTTCCCCTTAATTCCTTTTCAATATTCATGAATTTGGATTTGGAAACTGAACCAAAGAAAGATGCATTGGCCCCCTCTTCCACCAAATCTGCTGTTGTCCACCAACCTCTGTCCATGAGATTTGTGTTTGCATATTCCTCTTATTATCTTTCTCACTGGCGCGATCTACCACACTCCAGCAAGCTCTTCCATTTCATTCAGTGATTTCAGGTTTTGTATCATGGTTTTCTAATTCAAATCATCCTTTGCCATCTTTTTTTAGAGATTTTAAAAAAATGCACACAATAAAAGAAAACTCATAATTATGGTCTCAGTATTTCTTGAATTTCTTTTTTAAATTTTTTTATCAAGAACATATATTGGTACCTTGTATACACAATGATCACATTTGGAATTTCTCAATTACAATAATTTTCATTGTCTTCTAGGTAACCAACAATTAATATGAAAAGGTATATTCAATAGAAATGTTGCATTTCTTGTATTTTCCACTTTGGAATAATTTCTTGCTACTTGCTTTGGAATAATTTCTTGCCACCGTCACTTTTATTATACGGTGATCCTTATGAACTTGACCGTAGCACATGTTAGCACTCCTGTTTCATTCTGTCTCCCATTATCATTACCCAGTCTAATCTCCACAGTCATTTACAACAGAGAACACAAACTTTAGATTTTTTCATGTCTTTCCTGTAGTTCATTTCTTCCAGTTGCTAGAAACAGGTGACAGCCACACTATTTGTTTTGGCATGATATAGCACATTTTTCTCCTTACAAGTGTTCTAACTTGACTCTGTCTCCAGTTAGCGGTTTGGTATCATCATGATTAAACAAGTCAGTCCTCTCACCACAGTTGGGTGCCCCTCTCATCTCTACTTATTTTATCACATGTATACATATATTCTCCATTCAACTAAGCACCATTCTCTTCCTTTAAGAGCCTTGATAATTAGTCAGAGTTGTATAACTCTCACCCTGTGCTTTCATTCTCCAAACTCTAAGAATGTACGGTGTTTTCTTTTTTGCTTGCTAACACTATTTGTCTCTACAGTCATCTGTTTTGGCTTCCTCAAAATCTGTGTTGTACTATAATTGTTTTAGAGATGCTCACAGAGGATCCCAAGAGTCATAGGTAAAGTCTAGATATAGACCACGCTTAGGACACATACGCTTCTAACAGATATAACCAAGGAGGAAAGTAACAAGTCCAGTAATCTCTTCTAAAGCTTGGCATAAGATTTGTTTTATAAAATTCTTGTTTGTGAAATCCTTATATATCATGATTTTCTAATTGAACTCATTCTTTACCAACTTGAGAGTTGATAGAAATCTCGACTCTGTTACATCCGTATCCGGGATACTATGCATCGTGTGGATCGCTGGATCCAGAGTACACAGCGGAATTTCTCATCAGTTTCAGAAGTAGAATATTTCTAAAAGAATCAATGAAGTCGCGTCTGGGAGACTGAGGCAGAATTGCGTGTTCGAGTCTCATCTCTGCAATTTAGTAATTTAGAGATCCTGTCTCAGGATAAGAGATCGCTGGTTCGATTCCCAGTACAAGGAAAAAAAAAAAAAAAAGAGCCAACGATCAGTTCAGAAAACAACATAACACTTTGGTTGTTGTATCCTTTTATTCATCATATAAATTTTACAACGTCTCTTGAGATTCTAGTCTCTTCATCTCAGATAATGACTAATGTAAATGACTTCATGGTATTCTTGGGAGACCAACGAGTCACTATGTGGAAGGTGCTTACGGTAGTGCCCGTCACCTGTGTGTACACACGCCCACACACGGCATCCCTGGTACTGCTCATCGAATATTCCTTGACGTTTTACTTCTGACCACTATGAAACTGCTTTCCAAACCCACCCAACTGGCCGCTGCTGCTGTCATTCACTCGCATCCTTTCTCACACTTTCCTCCTTACCAATCTGTTCTCTATGAGGTTCTTCTTGATGTATGTACATCGCCCCATCACACGGGTGGGTTTTCTGCTTCTCCCGAACAATTTATTCTCAGGAATCTGTGCCTGCATTGGCACCACATATACTCTCAGCTGATGGTGAGTCCAGTGACTGTGGGTCTCATTGGCTTATAGCGATGCTTTTTGAGTTAGGTGCGGACAGTCCAAATTTCTTTCAATTTATTTGTTGTTAGTGCATGTTTGCCATACATGTTGATCACATTCATCATAGGGAATTTGTACCTGTACATAATATATCTTAATTATTTTTTTCTCATTCCTCTCCCTTCGCTTCAACGTTTCTTCCCCTCTCCATCTACTAAAGCTTTGTTTCCTTTTTTTTCTCCCATTCTCATTTGTGATTAACCCTAACCCTTTCCCTTCCTTCTTTTCTGCCTCCTCCCTCCCTCATTCCCCTTCCCATCTGAACAAATTTTTCCCAATATCTGTACTTTCTTTTAAAAAGGCAGCCCACCCAAGGGCAAGACGTGGTAATGAAGTTTTTCTAATCTCAACTTACCCTATCTTATTTTTCAGTCAGTTTAAATATTCCTCATGAATATTTTTGATATTCCTTTTTTTTTTTTTACAAAGTTTATTTGAGAAAGTAAAAGTGAAGAGTGAGGGAGAAATTGGCTCTTCATTGCGACCCTGGGCCGTGTGAAAGAGGGAAAACAAGATAAAAGTACACCCCGGAGGACACAGGGTGGGTGGGTTACTGGAACAAAAGCCACAATAGCATCATTTTTATATTCTTGCTTCTTATAGTTTCCTTCACTATGTAGCCTAAAATAATGTATATTTTCTAACCCATTAAATCTTATTATCCATTTCATTAGATTAATTTGAATATTTGAATGTGTCGATAGTGGAGATGTTTGATAGTAAATACTTTACCATTGTTTATCTTGAAGATCTTGCCAGAAATCTTTCAACACAACAGGCACACGGTATGATTTAGTTGTATGGATTAAAAGGACAAAAGTACTTCACAATTAAGTAAGAAGAATGAGACAAAAGTACTGGCGAATTCTCTGAGAAGTGTGCTGTAACTCAAACTGAGATTTCCGAAGCCTATGTGGCTACAGGAAGGATTGTAGCCTTCAGCAGCATACGATTGAAAGGGTTTTGCGTGTTTGTGCACAGCATCTAATAACTGATAAGTGACAGTTATATATTCTGCTCCCTCCCAACTTCCTCCCCTGATGAAACAAGGTCATTTCCCGAGAAAGTTCTAAGAAGAGGCGTCATCCTCATGATGGTCCTTTTCTTGCCAGGTTTTTCTTTAGCATCTTCTACTCCTCGTTCTAATCCCCTCTTTTTAATCCCCAACTCCCTCCTTTCCTCTCTTCCACTTTCTAGCAATTGTTAACTGTGAGTCCCTTAAAACTCGCCTATTTTATCAAAGTTACGCAAGCACATAATTTCATGAGTCAGAGGGTTCGACTGGTGTGTTACAGGGTGCACTAATGCCCCAGAGTGGCTGTAACTTAGCCTGCAGCCCTTTTTGCTGGTTTCCTGCCACTTGAAATCTTGTTCCCTGGAACATTCTTTCAAGTGGTATGAACTCACCTATATTTTTAGTGTGCATCATATCCAGCATTTCTAGAGAGTTAATAACAGTGCTTTTTCTTTGATGCACACTGTGCCATATTTCTAACATTTGAATTAAATCGGCTTTCTCAAAATTTCAGGCTTAAGCATGATTTTAAATGTTTTAAAATTTATGTTGTGAAAGTTGCAATACATATTTTGGTCAGTTATTTTGACTGTAAGTATAAATATTCATTTATATGTTCCTCAGGAAACATGTATCAGGTGTCTACCATATACCAGTACTGATTCTAATTCTAAGCAGGCTATTCTTGAATGTATAGAATAGAAGAATAAAGGCAAAACTATTCTCTTCAGCTGATGGTCTAGTGACGCAAACATATGACTGTGGTACTGGGAATCTCATGTTTACATCTGACAACGGAGTATTTTAATATTTACTCTAAACATATTTAGAAAAATTGTTTTAAGCCAAAAATAAATACTAGGAGAGTTCATATTTATTCGTGATTTTAATTTTAGTTGATAAGTTGGTATGTTACGTGTTCTGGTAAATACATTTCTATGTAAGTTATTATTTTATTATGAGAATCAATTTTAGGTTATCTTCCAAAATTTATTCCACATAATAAAATAAGAAAATGGTAAATGCAGATACCAATTTATTTTTAACAATTAAATATGTAATTTTTAAAATTGATATCATTTTTTCTATTTATTGAGATTTTCTAAATATTGTTTAAGGCAGGAATATTCATTTTCCTGTAGTATGAAATAGACCCGGGTCTTAGAAAATGGAAGGCATTATTTTTGAAACCCTTCAATAATTGGTAATGTTGGATTTTTTTTTTTGATATTTGATTTTATTAACTGAAAACTTAGAAAATTGAACTCTTGAATTGTGCCTTTCTGTAAGTGTAAAAAAATCTTATATTATTTCACATTCTACTAATAATAGATGTTGATTTAACTTGTGTTCCTTTGGTTCTCAGCGCTGCTGTGAAAACTAAGAAAAATACAATCTCGAAAGGAATATATTAATTAATCCAGCATATTGTATATTCCTTAATGCCTTATTAGGACAGAAAAATATCAATTGAAAATAATGTACCGTATGAGTAAGTATGTGCTCATAGAAAGTCAATAATGTTTAGATTTTATTTTATATTAGTTTCATGACTTATTTTATACAGAGACTTTAGTTGTAGATTAGTTTGAGATTTATAGTTGACTCGGGCGGAGGGTACAGAAAGTATCCCAGTAGCTCTTCCCCACGTTGACTCTGCCTTCTCCCCTGTCAGCATCCTGCACCAGAGTGGTACACTGGTTTCAATGGAGGAACATAAATTAACACAACATTATCATCCAAAGCCAGTTTACCCCGGGATTCAATCTTTGTATTGTGCAGCCAATGAGGTCTGAGAAATGTGTAATGGCACTTATCATCATTATAGTATCATACAGAATACTCTTACGGCCATGGAAATTCTCTGTTTATTCTTCCCTCCCTCCTCTTTAATCCATGGTCATCACTAATCTTTATATTATCTCCATAGTTTTGGTTTTCCTTTCCCAGAACGTCACAAGTTTAGAATCACACAGTGTAGCCTTTTCAGACTGACATGTTCACTTAGCAATGTGGATTTCGGGTCCTATGTTTGTTTTCATGCCCTAATGGCTAATTCATCATCAGTGCTCTATAATATTCCTTTGGCTCAATGTGCCACAGTTTATTCATCCATTCACCTACTAAGAAATGTCTTGGCTGCTTCCAAGTTTTGGCATTTGCAAATGAAACTGACATAAACATGTGTGAGTAGGTTTATGGGTGAACAATATTTGTATTTTGTTGTAAGTTGACAAATTATAATTATATGTATTTATGGAATACAAAGTGTTGTCAGTCCTTCGGGTAAATACCAAGGAGTGTGCCTGCTAGATCATACGGGAAGTTTATGCTTAGTTTTATAGGAAACTACCAAGCTGTCTTTCAAAGTAGCTGCACCGTTTTGTGTTACCACAAGCGAAGAGTGAGAGTTCCTGTTGCTTTACGTCATCAGCAGGATTCTGCTTTGCGAATGTTCTGGAGTGGGGCCATTCCAATAGGCTTGCAGTGGTAGCTCATTGTTTTGGTTCGCATTTCTCTAATGACTTACATGGAACATCTTGTTATTTGCTGATTTTTCCATCTGTATATCTTCTTTGGCGAGATCCTTCTGCTGGTCTTTTTTCTATTTTTTTAATTGGATTGAACATTTAAAAAATTTTGTTGTTGAGTCCTTTTACATTTTGGATAATATTCCTTTATTAGTCATGGTTTCGTAAATATTTTATCCCAGTCTGTGGTTAATCATCTCATTCTCTTGACAGCATCTTTCTTAGAGCAGACTTTTTAATTTTAATGAAGCCCAGCCTGTCAATTACTTGTTTTATAGATTGTGGCTTTTGGGTTGTATAAAAAAAAGCCATTTCTATGCCGTTTTCATATGAGCATGCTGCTGTAATAAATATCACAGGACAGGCAGTTTATAAACAACCAAACTCTGGTGTCTCTTGACGCCAACTTACTCCGTGGATGCCTTTCTCTATGTTTTCTCACAGCAGAAGTGTGCAGCTATGCAGCCCTCAGAGGTCTCTCTTATAAGGATGCTAATCCCAATCTTGGGGCTCGCATTCATGATCTGGTCATCTTCCACGTTCTCCCCCTTAATACCATCACCTCGGTGTTGGGATTTCAGCCTTCCAGGTGGAAAGGGACACGACGCACAGCACAAAGCGTAGGCCAAACATCTTCTGAAGTTCATCCTGTGCCATCTCCTTGGAGTTACGTAGTTTTAGGTTTTACATGTAGGTCTATTGTCCATTCTGAATTACATTTTGTAAAGAATATAAAGCATGTGTTAGGATTTTTTTCTTTTTGCATATTCCAGCACAATTTTTTTGAAAAGAATATTTCTCCATTTTATCGCCCTTTCTTCTTTCATAAAGATTATAATTTTTAATATATAAATATCAGTGACGTAGATAAATCATTTTAAAGTATGACATTTGAGTCTTCGTCTCCTTTTCTTTAGTTATTTCTAGTATTCGCATTTCTATCATGCTGAGTACATATGTCTTTCTCTTTCATATTAGCACTCATATCAAATGCCATTCATGTTTTTTCTACTGATATTTTAGGTGAATGATTATAATAATACATTCAGTGTATTATTGTATCTTGTGTTTCTCCATCATAATTCTATAACACCTCGTCACAGCTTATGTATTTATCAGAAGATGTGGAAAACTCCGTGGTTACTTGTAATTTACTCATTTGCACAGTTTTCTGTATGATGACACACTTGGCACTACTCTAAGTTCCATAGTGGCCCTAAGAAGTTATTTTGTACTCAGAATATCCAAATTTGCACTGGCAAAAACATAATAATAATTAAATAATGACACGAGCAAAAAGATGGACTTCTGAGTTCCCTTTAGTGGAGCTGAAAATACATGTTCATATTGCTTGTGTGAAAACAAAGAAAATGATGGATCAGTCCACTTGGTATATACTTGGCTTTTATAGTTATAAACTTGCAAACGAACTTCATTCTTTCATCTATGGTTTCAATGAAACCTTTTTCTATTCTTTCTCATACTTTTCATGTTGTGTACAATGTAGGACTGTCATTGCAAACCATAAATACCTGCTGGGCTCAGCTTTAAAGAAATATATTATTTCTTATAAAAATTGAAACAAAACAAATAAATAAGATTTATAAATGCTTTTCCCCCCGATCTCTTTTCCCTCTGCTTTACTCTTTTCTTTATATGAAGACTTGAATCCTGAAGTGTGAGCTTCCTCTTTTCTTCTTGTATTTGGGATAATACAGACATCAGCGTCTCTCACTTTTGCATATTACATGACCACATATCCAGAGAGATGTCCTCTCTCATTCTCTCTAATCACCTCCCAAATTCCCGAGACAGAAAATTCAGTTGTCTGGTGCTTTTATATTTGATTTTAAACTCATTTCATGGTATTTCTTAGTGTCCATTTATATAGGCATTTCAGTTAAAATTATCAGTACTATTGTGAAATGATAAACCCAAGTATCTTAAATTGTTACCCAGAATGAAGATATAATATTATAATATTTTCATTACATTAGATGTATTTTTACAAATAATTTTATTTTGAATTCACATCAACAGCTTCCGCTTTTTCCTGAAATTAATGAAACCATGTAATTATCTTAAAATATTATTCATTTTTCTTTACTTACAGTATAATTCAAAGTATTTTCTACAATTAAAATGAATACATTTTCTAGTTGTGTCTTTCTATACTCATCTAGAGGAAAGAGAGTGAGAGAAAACTGCATTTCTTCTTCACGTTCCTACTCAGAAGTTATTTACTGCTCATTTCCTCTCTCTGCTCTCTTGCTTTACTTTCTCTTCTTTTTTCTTCCTTCCTTCAATTGAACCTTATGACTTCTGCCTATTTTTCTGCCTTTCTACATCTATCCTACTATAACTCTATTCCAAGTGCTTGCTAATGTAACTTCTCCTCCAAACACCTGGTACTATACCTCCCGCAATCACCTTTTCTAGTCACAGACTAGTAACAAAGACAAACAAATAAAAAACTAGGGCCAGCAGAGTTCTTGCAAAAGATAGCAGAAGCGTTATTTTTGACTCTTATTTCTATGCATGAAACAGTGTGTTTTAATTATGGAAAACTGAAAAAATGACGCCAGTTAGTTAATTACAGAACATGATTTATATTCGACAGAGAAATGTTTAATATTATATGTTATGCCACCGATTTAAGAATAGTAAAGCATAAAGAGAAAGTAATTGTCCTTTTAACTCAAAATATTACTTTGCTTTTTGTTGTTTTTCATTGAAAGAGCATCATTTATTGAAGTCATAATCTGTAGTTTTAAAACTTTTATAAATTTAAGGTTCAAAGCATGATGTATTTGTATACATATCAATAAATAATTAGTTATACATATAGATAGTTAAATGGTTATGGAGAAGCAAATAAATATATATGTCTATGATCTCAAATAGTTACTTATTCGTGTATGTGTAAAGAGCATAAAAAACTTACTCTTCCAAAAAATACATACTCTTCTGACTGCCATAGAATAATAACCATAGTCCTTATGCTGTTTTTTTTTTTTTAACCAAGAACATGTATTGGTACATTGTACCTATAATGATCACATTCATCACAGTTATTTTGTACCTGTACGTGTTGTATCTCGGTTTTCCCCCAATAGTTCTTCTGCTGTTCATTAGGACTCCAGGCTTGCTCGGTGTGTGTGTCTAGCGTTGCACCAACATCTCTCCATTCTTCTGTATCTTTGCCCCTTGTGGCCACTGTCTTGGTCTGTATTTATATACGTTTGATTCAGATTCTAAATATAGGTGAGGTCATGCAATAAATTTTTTGTGTTTGGTTTATTTCCCTCAGCATATTTTCCAGGTCTACCTGTGCTGTGGCAAGTGGTAAAATCTCCCCACATTTAAGACTGAATGATATTCACCTACATGCACCCCACTTTCTTTATCCATTCATGTTTTAACAGATGCCTCTGCTGTGTGCCTATCTTGGTGACTCTGAATAATGCTGCCCTGAATAGGGAAAGCAGGCATATTTACAAGCTTGTGGTTTCATTTCCTTTACATAGAAGGAGGGTTGTTTTCTCACATGGTGATTCTTTTTTTTTTTTTTTAATCTTTTAGGAAACCTCAAATTTTTTCAAATTGCTTGCACTAGTATTTGTCCACAAAATGCATACCCTCCTTTTCTGTAATCCCTTGTTAACATTTGTTATCTTTTGGTTTTTTTGATAACAGCAATTCTAAGTGTGAGATTTTTTTTTCTTTATATTAAGTGCGAGATTTTATCTCATTGTAGTTTTATTAGCATTTCTCTGATTAGTGAAATCAAGCAGTTTTTCCTCTGTCTTTGGGCCACTTATGCCTCCTTTGGATAAAAGTCTACTCAGGCCTTTTGCTCATACTTACCATTTTACCATTTTCCCCCGGTGTGTCAGTTCAAATAGTCTTGGGCTGTATATATCAATATGTTATAGAATAAAGATGAGGCTGTTCTTTAAGAAGTTCTAGTCCAGTTGTGGAATAAAGATAGACAAACTTCCTTATCTTCCCCAAAATTGCATGTACACATAACTTGAATTTTTATATTTGAGTTTTTATATGAAAGTTTATAGTCATAAACATTTCTTTTTAATATGCCATCAAAAATATTTTAGTTATGCTAAATATTGCTTTATTTCTGGGTATAACCATTTTTATAATATACCTAATGAATGCTGGCGAAGTATAGTAGATATTGCTATATTTATTAAATAAATATGAAATTTTTTATATTTTTCACCTGTTACACTAGAAAGCAAAAAGTTTTCAAAATATAATTTGTGTATTTTTTTACTCCTCTTTATCTTACTTCTACATTAATCTATTTTATGATTCCCATATTTCATTTTCATTGTAACCGGTTTGAACTTTTCAATTTCAGAACTTTTTGACATTAGTAAATGAAGCCGCAGCCCATTCTGTTTTCTTTTACTCATGTTTTCTACATTAACAATTTCTAAAAATTAGTCTCGCTCAGGCTGTTCATTTGTGCTGACATATAATAGCAGTGCTGCAGAGAGTTTGTAAATAGCAACCTGCTTGCCTTTGCACTAATGGCATTTCCTACAGGCATTTCCACAAAGAAATTCTAAAAGAGAGTATTACATTTAAACATTTGTTACAATAAAACAATGACAAGATTTTCCTCTTCTGGAAGCAATAAATATTCCCCAAGGTAAGAAAAGGACATATCAAAATTTTTAAAAATTTAGAAAGTTCAAGTATTTCTTTCCTATTCTCTTAGTCCTGGCTTCCTTTTATTTATTTATTTTTTTCCCTATCTGGACTATTTTCCCAGTTGGATTTCATTTCCCTTCATACACTTGCCTTTGAATGTAGCTATCCACTTCTTTCCCAGAGAGAGAGAACCTAGTAATAAATATTGAGGCCTTTCTTCCTGATCTTGTAGAATGATTCAAGCTCCAGTCCTTCCACTATGAGAAATGTGTTCTTAGGGCTAATTGTGAGGTCCAGAAGTACCTAATGTTGTAAGAAAAATCCCAGCGGATCTATTAGAGATCTTTCTTCCAGTGTAGGGTTTGCAAAATCAAGGTACAGTGAAATTATTAGGTATCTTAGATGGTTTTTGGTAGTCAATAAAATACTATGCATGCCAAAAATTAACGAATATAGTCTTCTCAATAGTAATACTTTACACCAAATTTCTGGGTACCTTGTCAGTTTACAGACAAATTTTAGCATCTGTTAATATCACATTTTATGAAGTACATGATAATAAATTTTGCTCTGCTGATGTAACTGATATTTCTATGCCCATTTTCCCACAAGTAAATTTTAGTATGAGGACTTGGAATTTTGATTCAGTAGATTACTTTCCTAACTTTGCTGAGTTTTCATCAGTGCAATTGAACTTGAATATTGCAAACTAAACCAATAGCAAAATCTTGGAATAGAATAAAGCTTTGGCTGACATCTCTCAGGAATGAGGTTTTATGGGCTTATCTCTGTCCAATATAACTTTGTTCAGATGCACATACTTAAGCCGTGTCCCTCCTTACTTCTTCCATTTAAATGTCACCTAGGTGCAGTTTTAAAACCTCTGTTTCTCCTTCCTCATCTCCTTTATGTTTTGTATACTGCTTGTTTAAATTTTTTTTTTGAGTCGTAATTTACATAACCTTAGTCAAAGGACAAAAACTGCAAGCTTTTGAAATATGGAAGCTTAAGAAATATGGATACAGATTTTTAAAAGGCAGTATTCAAGCAGATTTTTGAAACATATACAAATCATCCACTCCTCCTCCATAGTCCATACTCATACTTCAATACTTGGAGGATTCATTATCTTAATTAGACAGAGATATAAACTAAAACATACTGTAAAAGACGAATTCCAAACACATTGTGACACACTGGTAATTGTTCTTCCTTTGACTTCTTCCTCAGGACACAATCATATGCACTATGCCAAGAGCTTGTGGTGATACACAAAAAATGCCAAATGAACAAATTGTAAAATAGACTTTGTGTGAATTAAATTTTGATTAAAATTACACCTATGGTATTCATGATTTTACCAAATTCATTTCTAAAAATGTTATCTTTACTCAGTCCGTATTTTAAGGTCCACATCAAAGGATCCTCCTCAGTAGATCAAAATATGTCAGTGTGTTTTAAAGTTTTATATGGCCTCCAGCAGGACTGAGGCTAGGTTCTGCTAAGGAATAGTAAAAACATGTGGGTACCTTGGAAATCATTTGATAATGCTCTCTGCCTCTCGTTAAACACTCAGAACACTATTCAGAATTACAAATGGTAAGCAGGCCAGACTTAAAATGACAGGATGGGCCTGGAGGACATGAGAGAATTCAAAGAATAAAATCGTGTTTCCTTTCGTATGTGTCATTATTTCTTTCCAAATGTGCTGTCATTTGAGCTGGCTCAAATGGTGAGGATGCAAGGAGCCCTGAGAAGCAGGCAGGCATCTTGGATGAGTCACATGCTGCTATTTTTTCTGCTGTGAAAACAGAGAAGGAAGTTACCACGTGCTTTGCCATTACAAACATGTATCTCTGTCAAATGTGTGCTGGTATCCATTATGTGTACCACATTTTTTTCTGATTTTTGATTCCCACTCACTGGCTGATTTTTTATGTTCATAAAATTGCTAACATCCCTTACAGGGTATATTGCAGAGATTTTATTCTCAACTAAGGTTAAAAAATACTACATCATGACATGAATCAGTCGTGCCTGTCTGTATTAGTCCCTTTCCCATTACTGGGAAAAAATAACCAACATCCGCAAATTGGAGAAGTTTATTTAGATTTACAGTGTTAGAGGTTGCAGTCCATGGTCGATGGTTCCAAGGCAGAAACAGCATGGCAGAGGGCACAGCAGAGGAGAGCTGCTTGATCTGTGACATTGAGGAAGCAGAGAAAGACAGAAGGGAGGAGCCAGGGACAAAATATACTCTTCCATGTCGCACCCACAGCAGACTAGCTCCCACCAGGTCCCACCTTGAATAACAGATTCAGCCATAAACTCACCAGTGAGTGAATCCATTGATGATAACAGCACCCCATGACTCAAGCCCCAATAAATGAGACACCGGGGGACACTTCACCTCTGAACCATAATGCCTTCCTTAATAATACCACCACAAGGCTAAAGTGGTTGCAGAACATTGAAAAAATGTCCCCTCTACTACAGTTTGGCAAGAAGTATTATTTGCATTAAGTGAAAATTTAAAGTTTTTTTTTTTAAAGGGGGCTAAAAAAAGACAGTGAAAAGAAAAAGAAATATTCAAAGTAGAATAATATGCCTGACATTTGGGAGTTAACAAAAGACTTATATGTATTTACTATGTCAGAAAAGCTAGAATTAGTTTAAGATTCTGAGAAGAATTTTAGCTTAGATTTCAGCAAAAACATTAAAACTCTAGAGGAAAATCATATATATATATATAATATTGGAAATTATATAATATTGAGATTAAAATTGGAAAATATTACAAGTGGTTTATGGTTTTAACAATCTGTTAGTAGCATAAAATACATTTAAATTCCATAAATACTTAGGTCTGATAATAATTACTATGTATAAAACATACAATCAGATTGTAAGAAACTGCTTTTTTTCTATCATAGGAGAGAATTATTTATAACTTTTCTTACAATTAATTAGTGGGAATCAATACCTGTTTCAAAGTAAGATATTTTAGGACTTCTGCTGGGAATACTTAAGGCTTTTGCCCAGTTGAAGTATGTTGTTCAACTGCATTTCATCAGGCTAATTTTACAACTCTTCATGTCCTGAGAGTAAAGGGTTTCTAACTGGCAATGCATGTGTAGAAGATCAATTAAAGGTAATAGAAGCTTTACTGTAGACAAAACAAATTGTAAAGTTACTATAAAAACTCAAGTTCATAGTGCATTGGGAGCTTGTGTTATATGTACTTGCCTATCATTATTTTATACAGTGCATCTGAGAAAGAAAACCATAAGTCAGTAAATTCTGCCTCAGTGTTGAAAAGTGAAATGAACTTCAATTGGTATATCATTTAATTCAGTTATATATCTTAATAAAAATTATGTTAACTCAATTGTTTGTTTAATTATTCTATTTGAAGGGTGTTCAAAAGTGCAAACCAAAATGATTAATATTACCCTTTTTTATTAAAAGAGATGAATTTTATTATTCAGTGTAGTCACTATGGGCATATTATTCCCTAAGAGTTCTCGCTCTATAAATAGATAGATGATAGGTAGATAGATAGATAGTCATTTTAAAAATAATCATTTCATAACAATTATTTATAGCAATAAACATATAAAGAATATAATGTGTTAATTCTACAAGTTGGAATATCCACATCAATCATGACTGTTATGTTAAAAGTATTTCTTAAGATTGTGATTCACGTAGTTTGTGTTTAAAATAAAATATTAACATATGTAACCACTTTTAGAATGGTTTAACTATTTGTTGAATAGATTTGGAATACTTAAACTTAATTCATGTTTTTCTTTTTTCAACTGTCACATGCAGTGATTAGACGTCGTAAACATGTAAATTAGTTTTCTAAAGTTGAACAGAGCTGAGTATGGCAGCACAAAACTAATCCCAGCTACTTGGGAGGTTAAGGCAGGAGTATTGCAAAATACTGGGCAAGCTAGTGAGACTGTGTCACAAACTAAAACCTAAAAAGGGGGTTGGGAACACCACTCAGTGCTAGAACGCTCGCCTAGCACACTGAAGACCCAGGGTTCCATTCCCAGCACCTCAAAAGTTAGTGAACATCTTCAAGTGATATTTGCAAAGGAGTGAATTTTCAGAATATATACTTTAAGTGTAAACTTTTTTCTTAACACTAATAATTTAAGAGTAAGGTTTTGATGGAAACAGCAGCATTTGCTGTTAAATAAGCAGACAACAATTTTCCAAACATATTTGCATGTTGTTTATTCTCTATTTATGAAAATAGTTCTTTACAAACATAGAAAGTCAAATATAGACTGCAATAAATTATTTCAATTCCTCCATTTAAAACAAAGCAAAGCAAAAGGCATAGAAGTAAACATATTGGGATGACACGATTGTATAAACATTTCTCAGCATCTCTAGGAGCTGTCCACTCTGTCAATTTTGGGCTGGTTTGGTACCACATGAATTCACATTAGTTATGCTCCCTGAGACCTAAGAGCTCCCACAGGCAGGTTGCACATCTACGTGTCTCAGCTGGAAGAGGGCGCACCCTGCCTGGGCCTCCCGAGTTTCTCTAAGTATGCAGCTTTTGTTTAACCAAATCCTAGTTTTAAAACTTCATATTTTATCTGTGAATTATAAAATTTTCTCATGGGGTTAAACTTTCCCATTCTCCTTACCTATAAATCAGAAAACACACTCCTCCAAGTTCTTTATCTGAGAAACATGAAACAAAGCCCAGAGAACAGGAGAAATGTGTATTTTTCGTCATACTTTCTTGCATACTAAGCACATTTTGCTACATTTGAGAAATGTTAAGTCTTCCAATGAATTCTACCAACTTTTCTAACATAGCATAACAGAAATTTCCACAAATAAAAACATTGTATCTTAGGTAGAAAACAAAGTACCACTAGAGGACATTTTCAGAATGATTAGTGCACACTACGAAGAAGAACATCATTAGCAAGTATGAGGCTAAGTTCAAAAGGACCTTGTTATTGGTGTCCTTGCCACAAACCGAGGTATTAATGATCATAGACCTGTTTGAAAACTGTGACAAGGAGAACTGTGTCTTAGCAGTAGTTTTCCGTGTTTGCCACGCCATGTTACCTTTTCTCCAGTTCTTCTCTTGACGGAGAAATTTAGCAATGTGTTTGTCTTTTTTCCAGGAAGTTGGAAGGGGGAGGAAAACAGAGTTTGAGTAAATGTGTGGGGATTTGCAAGAAAAGAATACGTCTGTGCTCTGTGTTCCTGATTTTTTAGGCATCAGACTTATTGTGTTCTGGTAGAAAAAGTGTTCCAGGGAAAATTACCACACTACCAGACAGATATTTCTTATTTACTCGTGTTCTTGATTCCAAAGAAGTATGTAAATTGGGATCTATCTCAGATAAAAGGGTTGAGATGTATAAAAATTTCTGTGTTTTTGGACTTGGCTGGGACTAATCGAAAGTGCAGTAGGAGAAATGAACAGAAAATTACATGAAAATTTGCATAAGATCAGCTGAGAAATGCAGAAGATAAGATTATCTTTGCAGCAACCGTACGTTCTGGTATCAATGATCACTAGTACAATGAAAACAACTCACCTGTGACCATCTACACAGTGCTGCTCAAATTCCAAACATCAACCTCGTCAGTTCTTATAAAGCACATGTGGCAAAATTAAATTTTCTCTTTCTTTATTATTCCCTAATGTCAGAAATGTAAGCAACAAAGGCATGCAAAGGAGGATGGGAAAATGCATCAAAAACTTTCTCCTTACTAAGACACCGGTCAGTGCTATTTGAGTGGGCAAAAGGGCACTTTGATCCAAAGAAAATTGAAAATTGAACGTTATAGGTTTTATGAGATAATAATGAAAATAACAATGTGTTGTTCATGGAATTCATTACCCAAATGGAAGTTGTTTTAACAAAGGATTTCTGTTAGAGTTACTAGAAAAGAAAATTACTT
>PVJO010025172.1:0-23177 GCA_004026905.1 Hystrix cristata | reverse complement strand
GGCCCCTGGTGGCCCCACTTTGGATCGGACAGCAGCCGCAGGATTTAAGTTAAATGCTGCTGCTGGAGTGTAGGCGAGAGGAGATTGAAGGCCTCTGAGTGAGCCAAGCAGGGAGAAAGTTAGGATGGCTGCCAAGTTCAGGGTCGTGGAGCCATCCAGCCTTCCTGTGACAAAAAGCAGCTTCTTACCTCCTAAAAGTGTGGCTAAGAGAGAGGAGACAGGTGCTGAGAACGCGCATCCCCAAAGTTAAAGCCGGGGACCCTGGAGATGCATGACTGAGGGACCCTCATTCTTCCCCGCCCGCCGCCTTGTGCCACCCACCCAATGGCTAATTCTGGGCTGCGCTCCTGCCAGTACCCTGTCTCCCTTTCAAACTCATCTGAAACATCTTCTCCAAAGCAGCTAATCTAGGGGGACTGGGAGGCCCCCCAGAGCAAGATCCACAAAAACACACCCGGAGTCTCCATTCCTCTCAGAGGAGAAGCCAAAGTCCAGATGCTGCCCATACCACCTGTCACAGCCACTCACTTCCGTTCTCACCTTCCCAGCTCACCCGCTGGCTTCCTTGCTGGTCCTTGGACTACACAGGTGTGTTGTGACTCCAGCCCTCAGCCACACACTCACGCCTTTGCCTCCAAGGCTGTGGGAAGATGTCTGCTTTTAGACAAGCTTTTCTGACTCTGCTCAAGCCACACCACTAGCACAGCGCCCTTCCTCTGGCCTATCTTCCCCAAGGAGCTTACACTCTGAATCCTACAAAACCCATTCACTGAGGGCAGAATCTGCCTGATTAACCTGAGCCCCAGGATGAAGGGACAATTCAGTCCTCTGCAACATGTTCCCGGCATTCCAAAGAGGAGCACACACAGACAACACTCAATAATTTTTCTTTTGTCAGTACTAGAGATTGGACCCGGGGCCTTTGCACTGAGCTACATCCCTAGCACTTTTTAAACTTTTATTTCTATTTTGAGGTAGGTTCTCACCTCACTAAGTCACTAAATTAGCAAGAGCCCAGGCTGGGCTCAAATGGTGATCCTTCTGCCTCGGCTTCCCAGAGTGCTGGAATTAAGGTGTATACCACCACATCCAGCTAACAAATATTTCTTGAATGAATGAATAGATCCAAGTGTACTCAGAAAAAGAGGATTCTATTAACCAGACCTTGTTTGGGCTGAATTGTGCTCCCTGCCAGATTTACAGGTTGAAGTCCTAACCTTCGCTGTGACTATACTGGGAGATAGAGCCTTAAAAGAGGAAATTAAGGTCAAATGAGGTCATAAGAGTCCCTAATCTAATAGGACTGGTGGTTTGATTTTATTTTCTGTGCACACACAGAAAAAGGCCACGTGAGGACACGGCAAGAAGATGACCACCTACAGGACAAAGTCAGAGGCCTCAAGGGAAACCAAACCTGCCCAACACCTTGATCTAGGACCTGCAGTTTCCAGGACTGTGAGAAAGTAAACGCCTGGTGCTTCTATCCCTCCAGTCTCTGGTATTTTATTATGGCAGCCCAAGTAGATGACAAAGTTATTAGTATGATTTGCTTTGCAATCTCACTATAAACAATAAAATCTGGGTGACGACACTGGGGGAAATGAATTGAGCAGGGTAGGAAAAGGGAGCGGCTCTAAAAGGCAGAGAGACAACAGTGACAGGAGGCCAGGACTTGGCAGTCTGGCCCAAGTCTGAATCCAGCGTAAAAGGGCTAGAAACTGTGGTGACTAGCATGACCCAGTGGGAAGTTCTGCAAATAAATTGGTTTCACGCCTTTTTCCAAAGAAATGATGTGTGTAAATGCATCCAAGTGGAAAGTGCACCTGCGTGGATGATGCGTATTTAACAGGAAGCAGAGAATATCCTTTGCTGGCTTTATAAATTAATTTCAGCATTGCTCTGATTGTCAAGGAACCATGCTAGACAGCAAACACACATGGCTGTCTTTTATGGGGGCCATTAATTGCTGCTATTTGTATAGCCCGGCTCAACCGCCTCTGACCCTTGGCTCCCAGGGGCCACCCTCCTGCTGCTGCGAGCTAGAATTCATCCTTTTGTAAATGGGGGGAAAGTGTCCTTTCCCCTGTTTTGAAAAAGAGGAAGGAGGGATATCATTCTCCAGTCGAAACAGCAGAACCCATCAGAGCCTATCTTGGCAACACTGTTATAACCTGTGGTGGGTAAAGGCAAAAGACTCAGCTTTATTTGGAGAAAAAAATAAATAAATAAAGTCAGCTGCTAGTGCAGGGCTGGGAAACCCTCCCACGCCCACCCTGTGGAGTTCTGAAGCCGCCTGACTCCAGCTCCAATTCACTAAGCAAATCACCCTGGAAACACAGCCTGCTGGTGGGAAAAGAGACACCAGTTCCTGCAAGAGAAGAGAAATGCACAAGGGAGCATTTTGAGATAGCAAGGCATGGCTGCACAGACAAGGGCGGCGGGTGATCGCTGGGATTCTTATCAAAAGCCGTTACCTGATAAAGTGCGCATTCTTCCTTGATTATTGTCAAGATGCATTCACGACCCGCAACGATAGCCTAAACCTGAGTGAACCCAGATTCCTCAGCAGCGGGGTTCACCAGCATGCCTAAGGGAACGCAAACATCGCTTCTCTGTGGTTTTGGAAAAGCATCCAACAGGCCAGACTGATAACCAATTACACGTTTCCAGAGACCATGTGTAATTCATCTCGGTGTTCCCAACAATGCTTGGCCTCCGAAGCCAATGGATCGATAATACTGGGCAAAAAAACCGCTGAATCCCTCCTGTCTGGGATCCCCATCAACTCCACCAGCCGCGTTTTCTGCTCTACTCCTTTCCAACTTAGCCCCATTTTTAATTACCCAGAGTGTAAATCATTGGCAACAGAGAAGAAGCCTTGAATTACACAATCTAAAAGCAAACAGATCCCAGGAATTCAAAAGACAATGGGTTGGTTGGGCACGATTGTTCCTCTTCACTGCACTGAACTCAAGGCACCGAGCAGGTCCTCTACCATGCATCAGACACCCCCAAGCTGGTGGCCTGCACCCCGGCACGCCCTACCCAGCCTCCCTCAGATCATACAACAGCTCCTCGCTGAGAAAAACCCGTTGCTAGAGTAATGGATTCCCTTTCTTTTTCAAATCTCTTAATTGTGTTTGCTTTAGCCCCACTAGCATATGGGCTTCTCTGGATTTCTGAACTTCCTCCCCCCACCCCATGCCCAGTCCCCAGGTTCCTCCTAGAAGCTTCCTTCTTGGCTAGCCCCACTGCTACAGGCATGCACCTCTAAGTCTTCCCAGCGCCCCCTTGGCCCTCTGCTCTCTCCCTTCCTTCACACACTGAAGCCCCAGCGTTGTCTAAGGAAAGCTATATTCATCATCTGTGCTAGGAAATGTGTAATTGAAAGGCCAAATTCCTCATTGAAAAATTAAAATCCTTCATGATCTGGAGCCCCTTCCTTCCCCTTCCACTTTTATTTTCTTGGAACAAATTTTATTTTGACTAGCGTCCATTCTATTGATTTTCATTTAGCCCCCTTGCTTTTGCTCAAATAAAAGTTTTCATTCCTTAAATGCTTTTACCTAAGAGTCATATTATATTACTTATGTTTTTGTTTATTTAAGAAAAATTGTACTGTGGTAAAAAGCACACAAAACTTACCATCTTCAACACATTTAACTGTACCGTTCAGTAGTGTTAGGTGGATTCACACTGTTGTGATCCTCTCTTAATTTTCAACACGCCCCCAAGAGTACCCACATGCTGTCTTCTGGGCCTTTCCAAACACCCAGCCCAGCAAAATGTCTCCATATTGACATTATTAACTACTAATCAGGAAAAATCACTGTCACTTCTGAGCCACCAGACATTCCTCCTGGACCTTGGCACGTCCTACATCACACCGACACGAGAAGCCCCCAGGGTTAGGGTACAGCCCTGAGATCACAGCTCAGCCACATGCCCAGAGCTGTGCAACCAGCACATGCTGGCCACATGTGTAACTTTACATTTTCTAGTACCACGTAGAAAAAGGAACAGGTGAGATTAATTGACGTATTTTCTATAATTCAAGTTATCTGAACTCTCATCATTTCAGCATGCTCCATCCTCCAAAATTCTTAATGAGCCACTTTCCACGCTCTTTTTCACACCACGTCTGTGTATTTTATGGTCAGAGCATGCCTGCCACACTCGGCACATTTCACGTGTTCACCAGCCACCTGTGGCAGGAAGCGACCAGAGAGGACAGCAAAATTTTGGCTGCCTCTAGCTTTACACAAATCATTTACCCAATAAGCCCAGGATCCAGCAAGCTACCTGCCTGAGACCTAGCACTCAACCAAAAAGTCCAGTAAAGAAAGGGACAAAGAAATGTCCCATTTTGTCACCTGCAAAATGCATGTGAGATGACTGATCATTTGCATGTGCAGCGAGGATTAAACTGTCCCTTTTAGAATGCAGTGACAGGGTTCCAGAGTACCAGTATGAAGGCATCCCAGGCAAGGAACTTCATCTCAATAAATCTCAGACAGTTGAGCTCATCAGTGACCCGAGGATGCTAACGGTGGCTGAGGTGATCATGCAATGTGTTTGGCACAGTGACCATTTTTTGCTGTAGTCACCACCCAGCAAACAGTAATGACAACACAGAGGGGTTAGGATATAATGCATAGCTACAGGTGGTGCTTCGGGGAAGAAGGAAAGAAGCGGAGGGGAGGGGAGGGGAGCAAGCATTACCGGAAAGTGGGGACATACATGGTAGCCCCAAGAAAGTTGAAATAATAATTGTCCACTAAACTGAGCACAGGAACCCTTACATGGCTCCTGTCTCCCAGTCCTCAGGGCCACTGGCCACCCATTCCTCAAAAACCCTCTGCAGGTGGCTTTACCACAGCAAATGAGCACAAGGCTTCCTTCCTCCCCCACACCACAGAGCCAGGGCCAGACCATGGTTGTGTTCACCAGAAAGGGAAACCAGGCGCTTTCCGCACACTGCTCTGATTTGTCCGTGTGCGTTTCCGGTATCAGTTGGAATAAAGCAGAATTCATGTTCCTGGGAGGACGCCACAAACCCTCCCAACCTCTTTTCCGCTTGATGGGGAGCAGAGTGCTCCATTCCCGCTGGCAGCGATAAGGGCTCTTGAGAAGGGCACAGAATGCACAAGCAGATAACACCTTGGAGGGAGGTGGGCATGTGTTTGCACACTCATGTGCACAGGAAGGGGGCTGCATGGACAGGGCCTTGAGTCCTTTTTCTTTTTTTAACAGATTATTCTTTCCACCTTTTTCACTAACAGCTCCCAGTGTAGTCATTTGCTAGGGCTGCCCCAGCAAAGTACCACACAAGGGGTGGCTAAAACCACAGAAATGTGTGGCCTCCACCTCGGAAAGCCACAAGTCCAAGATCAAGGTGTCAGTGGGGCTGGTTTCTCCTGAGACCTCTCTCGATGGCTCGAGGATGGCATCTTCTCACTGCGTTGTCACTTGTCTTCCCTCCCTGTCAGCGTCGAAATTCCCTCTTCTTATAAAGACACCAGTCAGACTGGATCAGAAGCCACCCTAAAGACTTCATTGAAACGCATGCACCTCTCTGATCTCCAAAAACGTTCACATTACACGGTACTGGTAGTTAGGACTCCAACGCAGGAATTGGGGCAGGGGCACACAGTGCAGCCCACAGCACCCAGGAAAACTTTTATCACAAATTTTAGATGTAAAAAAAGAAGCAAAAGATCTAACGGACAGAAGAGCAAGTCCCTGAGAAGAAGTAATGTGCCTCGGATAAAATCAGCTCCAAAATCTCAGGACATCTCCAAACAGGGCACCTTGAATCTCTTTTCTCTGTCACAGGTTTTCTCAGCTTGTGAATTCAATATCCTGAGTATTTTAAGTTATTAATTTTTTACAAATAAGTATAACTTCTGCATCTTAACTTTGGACATTCTACACTTACTACTTGTCTTTGAAAAGGGAGGCCACCATCTTTTTGTTTGTATTTGTAACCTTGGGTTTTCCTTTTTCAGCTGCTATTAGTGATATACGAAATTCAGGAAACTGCAGATTAAATACACTTTCTACTTTTTAATCATTTAATGCTAGGCAGAAAGAAAACTGAAATAAAAAGAGGCCAAAAGAATAGACCACAAAAAGACATTTCCTAAAGGCAATTCATGTCAAAAGTCACCCAGGTTCCCAGTATTTAAACATAAAAAGCCAATCTGTTGTGGTAAAGGGCCCCGATTTGTATACAAGACTGAAAGCTGTGACTAACTGCTTAGCTTACAGGAAAAGGCGAATTCAAGCTGATTCTAGGAAGAAACAATTGCTTGCTGGAACCATATTCCATAAAGAGGTCTTTAAAATTCTTACAGTAACTCAAACTATTGAATCAGAAATTCACAGCCCATCTCCAGATAGACTATTTTTCCCTCCGTGGATTTTGTTGAGTTTTCTCTTAAATGGTATTAATACATGTTCTTGGTAAAAATAAAAAAAAAATTAAAAAAAGACTTAAGAATAATATCATTGAAATCAGGTATCAAAAAACAGAAAGAACCAAGATGTACCATGTAGAGGTACAAAATAACCATGTTGATTATGATCATTATGTATACAATGTACCAATACATGTTCTTGGTAAAAAATAATAAAAAAATTAAAAAAAAAAAAACAGAAGAGGGCCAGCAGTGGAAGTACAAGCCTCCAATCGCAGCACTCTGGGAGACTGAGGCAGGAGGGTAACCAAGTTCAGGCACAGCCCGGGCAACTTAGTCACTTAGCGAGATCCTGTCCCAAAAACTAAAAATGGGCTGGGTGTGTAGCTCAGTGTGAAAGCCCTGGGTTTAATCCCCAGTACTAGAAAAGGAAAAAAAAAAGAGGAAAGCAACCACTTTAACCAATATTGTTCATCACATTAAACACAACCTGAGTATGTTTTAGAAAGCTTAATTTAAAATATTTTTCTGACATCCTCCAAAGTCTTTCTAGCTCATCTGTGGTCGTGCAGAAATAGCATCATCTCTTCAACAATGTGACAAGTTCAGGAAAGGTTGGAGGCTATTATTGGACAAGATAAGCTTTATATAACAGGGGTCTGAGGACTTGGCTAGGGTCACACACACATGGTGGCCATTCCAAGACGGAAACACAAATATTCCTCTTCTATCCAGGACACCGATGTTCAGAATTATTTTAAAGTGCAGACTTCTAATCTGGCTGAGGATGTAGTTCAGTGGTAGAGCACTTGCTTAGCATATGTAAGGTCCTGGTTCAATCCCCAGCACCAAAAAAAGGTAAAATGTAGACTTCTAATTCCTCATTTAGTCAAACACCTAGCTATAAATGCAACCCTTCTCTCTGTCTCCCCCCTCCTCTCTCTCTGTCTCTCCCTCTCTCTATCTCCAAAAAATAAGTTAATCCATGTGACCAAGAAACAAAATTATTTTCAACTCACCAGTATTTTTAACTTAGCAAGCCTTTTTTTTCACTATTCCAATGGTAAAAAATAATGAAACAATGTGAAATATATGCATACGCCATGAATATTTATATAGTCAAATCTAATACAGGAATCATTTAAAGAAAGCAGACCATCACAGACTTCAAAGGAATGTTCCCAATTTAAAAGAATGTGATCACTAACTATGAAAACACATTTTAAAATTCTGAGCTGTCTTTTTAAAAAGGGATAGCTATGATTGAAGTCATTATTCTCAGCTCATGATCCTCCATCCTTTTGGGTCCCATACTGTGAATTTGGGTCAAGCACCAGTTTTCCATTTCTTTCATCACAATTAATGGAGCTTTGTTGTGTCAAAATCAGGTTGGAAAGATTTTAATGTTGCTTTGACAGAAAAAGATCCACTGGTTGCAAATTCAACCTCTCTCCCTTCACCAAAAATAAATAAATGGATAAACAGGACAAAAGGAAATGAAAAATTAGATACTTTGACCACTGTCATATTTTGACGAGTGGATCAGTACTGTAGATCTCATTATAGTGACCACACTTTTATCATCACGAAAAGAAGGACTGACTACTAGGGTGACAGCTTCTAATTAAGCAACACACAGGGTAGGTCTTCGTGGTCCAGATCAGTCATTACAGGCAGCTGTCTGATTAACTCAAGCTTTGTAAAGACAGTCAGCCCTCCATATCCATGGGCCTGTATGCAAAGATTCAACCAATTTCAGATGGAAAGGGGTGGGGGGAAAATCCAAAAAGTTCCAAAAAGCAAAACTTGAATTTGCCATACACTGACTACAAGAACGCAGTGCTATGCAGGGGACTCTGCTGCAGCAGCCTGCCCTTTCACACATCCTAAGTCTCCAGCACTTGTTGTTGGAACAGCCATTGCTTGGACTCCTGGTCATATCATATGTAGTTAGTCCTACGACGCTTGCAATTGTACTGAACATGTACAGATTTTGGCTTTCTGTACTGAATTTTCTTGTTCTTATCCCTTAACAATACAGAATCACAACTATTTGTACAGAATGTGCATTGTATTAGGTATGATAAGTAATCTAAAGATGCTTTAAAGTGTACAGGAGGATGTATGTAAGTTCTACACAAATACTATGCAATTTGACATAAGGGATATGAACACCGACAGACTTTGGTGCCCGAGGGGGTGCTGGAATCATTCCCTCACATATACCAAGAGATAACTGAATTCAAACTAGTTTACTTGTAGATAAGCATAAAATTCATTTGGACAATTGCCACTTCTTTGTTAACTGCGTAGTGCAAAAATAAAGTACATGTGCAGACTACAGTTATGAAACTATACAAATCTCAAATTGCAATGAATCTGCTTATTAAGCATTTGATAAATAAGACCCTGTAAGCCACCCGCCAGATCCCATATAAACTCCGCATGCTCTGGGGAAGATGTCCTCCTCTCTCTGTAGACAGAAAAGTCATGACTTACACAGGTTAAGAATCCTGCCCAGGGTCACCCAGCTGGGACATGGCTGAGCCTGGATTTGACTCAGCCCACACTTAAGCTGCCTGTTGACACCCAGCAGGTGACTGGACCTGGCTCAGGCAATTCAGTGTGAACAAGGGCAAACAGCAATATCTGACCATTCAAACTGGTTACTTTAAAAGCATAATGCCCAGATTTCTACACCACGGACACACCAAGGAGACCACCTGTCTTAATGGAGGTAGTGGCTCCACCACGGTGTGCAGAGGAAGAAACAGTACAGGTAAGTCAAGGCCAACAGAAAAGGGTGACTGACAAGTTCAGATAGTAGCTAAACACAGAGCTAATTGATGCTAGGTTCTTAACTCAGATCTCAAAAGCTCCCTTTGAGAGAGTGTCCCATTTCTGCTGCCCAGCGAGTGAAGCTGACCACAGCCTGCTCCTCAGTCCAAGCTGGCCTCCACCTGTAGCCTCCACTTCAGAAAACTGCTGGCATTGTGTCAACAGCCAGGTGTAAAAACCCAGAAGTGTCTCCCCTGGGACAGTGTGGATAGAGATGATCACCCCCTTTCTCCTCACCTCCTACCCAGCAAACTTCAATGACCCGCCCGAATCTCCCGACAGACTCATGCCACAGATTCTACAGGCGAGCCCAGGCAGGTATTTGCTATGGGTTCAGTTCTGTCCCCTAAACAATTTCCAGTTGAAATCTCATCCCAGGGCTTCAGAATGAGACCTTCTTTGGAAACAGGGTTATTGTAGACATAGTTAATGTGAGGTTATTAGGGTGGACTCTAATCCAACCCAGACACAGGCGCACACACAGTGAAAAAGCTGCACAAAGATTGGGCTTGTGCTACCATGAGCCCTTGAACCACCAAAAACAGAGGGCAAGCCCTGGAATGGATCCTTCTCTGGCATCTTCAGAGGGCACACGGTCCTGTCAACAATTTGATTTCATACTTCTAGCCTCAGAAACCTGTAATGGTAAATTTCTGTTGTTCTACACCACCCACTCCACAGTACATTGCAGTATCAGGAATCTAATACAGAACTCGAAGGTACTGGCATCTGGTCCATCCTGGAATGACTCTCGGAAATATCTTCCAACTACTCTGCATCCAGTCCAGCAGAAGGTTAAAAACTAAACCACCGGAAACCCATGGCTGACTCTGAAAGGTGACTTCCAGAGTACTGATTAACCAAGGTGTCACGGTGCACACCAGGCTTGGCGGAGCAATGCTGAGAGAGCCAGACCCAAAGAGGAAACCTTTGGACCACGACACAACCTCAGACGCGTAGCCAAAGATTCCACCAGACACCTCCTCTCCCCTGAGCTTGTCTAAGTACCTGCTTTGTGAAAAACCATGATAGGCACAATCGAGTATTTTTTGTTTTAATTAGTAAGACCCAGTGCTACCCTACACAATCCTACTATATGGTAAGGAAGCCAACATACTCATGAATGCCCAGGATGCCACATGGACTAGGAGAGGCAGCAAGGGAGGCCGAGCAAAAGGTGGGACACTGCTCCAGGCTGAGTGGCCAAAGGCAGGCTCCACGGGGCAACATGGCATTTCGGCAGGACTGGTGGGGTCAGCCTGGGCAGGCACCAGCAGAAGGCAGAGGCAGCCAGCAGGCTCCTACAGCGGACACTTGGGGGGGTCACAGGACTCACCAACACTACAGGGAGAGAAACTCAGAATGTAGCTCGGGGACTGCTCACAGGGAACCCTGAACATGGGGGATTGAATTTGGAATCTACTCTATAGATAATCAGGGACCCCATTAAGGCTTCTCCAGCAGGGCTGTGGCATGTTTGGACTTCATTTCTGGACAGGATGAGCAAGATGAAAGAGGACTAACAACGAAACCAGAACATGGCAAAGGCACGAAACAGTAGGAGAGAAATCAAAAAGCAGCCCAGAGGTGGAACTCACTGGAGTCAAATAAACTCACAGACTGAAGAGGATGGAAGAAGGGAGGCAATGCCAAGACATCGAGGTGGAAAATCAGAAAATGTCTAAGAGGGGGATGGGGATACAAAGAGGTGAGCTTGATTTAGAGAGCTGAGAGGTAAGAAGGTGAGTTTGATTTAGTGCACGTTACAGGTTGAAATCATGATACCCTCAAAAAGGAATGTTAAAGTCCTAAGCCCAGTACCTCCAAAAGCAACCTCACATAAACAAGGCCATTGCAGATACAATCAGTTAGAATAAGGACATCCAGGCAGAACCCTAATCTAACAGGGCTCTCACGACAGGATGGGACACAGATACAGAAAAAAGGCCACACGAAGACAGAGGTTGCGATGAGAGTGATGTGTCTTAATGCACCTTCTGTGATTACAGCAACATATTACATGGAGGACTAGTTTTCCAACACATGAGGGAACATATTCAAACCACAGCATGTAGCTAAAACCCAAAGAAGGCCAAAGATTGTAAGCAATCACTAGAAGCTAGGAAGAGTCAATCAATCAACTGATAGATAGACAGATAGGTAGATAGATAGATAGATGAAGATGGTCCCCTTCAGGTTTCCAAGGGAGCATGGTTCTGCCAGTATCTTGACTTCCTATTTCTGGCCCCCAGAATTGTGATAAAATAAAGTTCTGTTGCTTTAAGCCCCCTACTTGGTGGCACTTTCTCACGGCAGCCCCAGGAAACTAATATACAATGTAATAAGGGCAGATCTGAGTAAGATTAGTGGGGCAGGAAACTGTTGCCAGCCTTGACTTTTAAAATCTTTTCCTCTGTAGTACCTAGTACTGAATGAGCCTTTTCCCCTTTTACATTCACACACCCATCGAAAACAGTGGAGGAAGGGCAATAACTTAAGAGCAACTCAGAATCATTTCAACTGGTCCACAGCAGGATAATTACAAATGTTGGTAACACTAAAACAGGAAAGGCAAGACGCTCACCAGTGAGTTGCCTTATGTGGCTCCCAACAAACTATTTAGGCAGATCGATCAGAGGCTTTGTGGATGTTAAAGGCTTCACTTGCCCATCAGCTGCCCTTTCTCTCAAACTTCCCAGACTCATCCTTCCACACAGACCTGGTCTGATTACTAATCCCTCTTTGCACTTCTGGAAGCCCCTACCCCGCTCCCACCTCACTCCACAAAGTTAAATGCAGGAGGTGACCGAGAGACAGGAGGCCTTCAGAGTCTAGAATAAAAGTAAGTTGCCAAGAATATATCCAATATAAGTATTTTTGCCCTAATTTCAGAAAACCATAAGGTATAAAACTTGTCCTAATTATAACCGGAAAACATACAATGGCTTTGCCAGATGGGGATTCGTGACAGGGTGTGCAGCTGAAAAACAAGGCCAAGCACTGCAGCCCGGGGTCACTTACCCCTCTCCTTTTCTTAGGAAGCCAGACCCCCTGGAGGGCTCGGCGCATCTGTGGGTGTTCACAGTGCAGGGTCTGCTTTAGCAGAACGTGACATAACCACGCTGCTCTCTACAGCCCATCTCTACTCCACGTGGGCTCCCAGACTCTCTCCCTGCTAACTGCCACCACACCATGGACCCCAAGCACCCTGAAGAGTGAGTAGCTCCCGGGCGAGCATCTCAGAAAGCCAAGACATGGGGAAGACAGGTAACAAAACCACCCAGGGGTCCGGGCAGAGCCTTCCACCAAAGCCCGAGGAACACTTATGGCCATGCAGGGCACTCGGCTCTCTGCATCCAAGATTCTGCATCCCTGGATTCAACCAGCTGTGACTCAAAAATGGGAATTTTTTTTAAAATCCCATTAGTCATTATTATTCCTTAAATAATATAGTGTAAAAACTATTCGTGTGGCATTTAGATTGCCTTAGGTATTATTAGCGATCTAGAGAAGACTTAAAGTATACAGGAGGATAGGCACTAGTTATATGCAAATACCACACAGTTTTACTGTATATAAAGCACTTGAGTTCCCGAAGATTTGGGTTATCTGAGGGTGATTCATGGAACTAATCCTCTGCAGCTACCAAGGGATGACTACTTAACTTTTGGCTATGTTAGTCAGATTTCTGTCACTGTGACAAAATACCTGAGATAATCAGCTTATAAGGAGGGAGGATTTATTTTGGCTCATGGTTCCAAAGGCTTCATTCAGTCCATGGTCAGGGGGCTGCACTGCTTTGAGGCACAGGGTGGGGCAGAATCCACGGTGGGGAGCACACAGTGGAGCAAGGCTACCTACCCATAGCAGCCAGGAAGCAAGGTAGGGGCGTGGAGAGACTGGGACAAAACACGCCCTTCGAGTACACATCCCCAGTCACCCAATTCCACCAACTAGGCCCTACCTCCTGAAGTCCTCACCACCTCCAATAGGCCATCGAGTTATGAATCCATAAATGGATTCACCCATGCCTGAGGTCACAGCTCTCATGATGCAATCAGCTCCCAAGGCCCCACCTCTGGACACTGCTATATTAAGGACCAACCCTTAAACACATGAGATTTTGGAGGCCATTCAAGATCCAAACCATAACAACCCCTAACCATCCTATCTCCTTCATTGCCCCCTTGACCATGCCTGTGTTTTGCTCTTTGTTTTGAGTAATCAAAGTCCTTTTGGGGGACTAAAGGTAAGAAAAATCATAACATAATGCTATGAGTTGAATTGTATGCCTCCTTCCCCAAATGTTGGAGTAACTCCAGTATCTGTGAATATAACCTTATTTGGAAACAGGGTCTTTGTGGATGACCAAGTTAAGACAAATTCATTAGGTGGACCCTAGTCCAATAGAACAGTTGTAAAAGGGGAAATTTGGACAAGAGACAATGATACACAGAGGGAAGACAGAAGATTCCGGGAGAATGCCATTTACAAATCAAGGAACGCTTGAGGTTAAGAGAAGCTATAAGAGAAGCCTAGAAAGACTCTTACCTCTCAACACTCAAAAGGATCCAACCACTGCAACACCTTGATCTTAAACTTCTAGACTCCACACTCTGAGAAAATAAATTTCCCTTGTTTAAGCCACACAGCCAGTGGAGAGTCATTATAACAGCCCCAGGAAATACATGTGTATGATGACATGCTATTAGCAAGAACATTTTTAGCATGAACACTTTAGGAGCCACATAGAATAGCCTTTTAGTTCCTACAAATCATATGTAAATTCTTCACAAGTCACATGTAAATACTTATAAACAACATAAATGCCTTTTATGGGCCATTGCAACAATTTCACATATCTAAATGTGTCCCTTCAGAAACTCTAGTAGGAACTTACAACATTACAATCTTTTGATGCTTATAGAACTGTGCCAGAGAGATCAACCAACCACTGTGGGGACTAAATATTTTCAAGGAGGGATTGTTTTTTTCCCCTCTCCCTCCATCCAATCAGACAGCACAAAGAACCACACAATAAAAACAAGCCAGGAGTCCAGTCAGTAAGATCTGTTTCCTTACCACAACCCCTGTAACTAAAAGTCATTATTTACAGGTGTTGTATCCGGACATAACGTGGTATCTGGGTACAGAGCAGAATTTTGTGATGTGGGAGGTGTGAGAGGGCGAGCCCAGGTTCCTTCCCACAGGAAAAAGTTACTAAAAAAAAAGACGGCGCTTGTTAGGAAAAGGTCACAATAAAAGAGGAAGTTTCTCAGTATGATTTCCTGAAGCTGGCCTTGATGTTCGGGACTCCAGGTGAATTTGGATATATGAACACAGAATGGTTTGCTAGGGCTGCCTGTTACACATCAGACTGGGAGGCTGGGGCATTTTTCTCGCCATTCTGGGGTCTAGAAGTCCACGATCGAGACATTAGAGAGGCTTGCTTCTTGCAGGGTCTTGCTTCTTGGCTTCTAGATGGCTACATTCTCCACATGTCTTCCCGTGTCCCTCCTCCTGTATGTGTACAAGTCTGTGCCCAGATTTCTTCTTCTTACACAAACCCCAGCTATACTGGATTAGAGCCAATATATATGATTTCATTTCACCCCAATTATCTCTTTCTACAGACTTTATGTCCATACACAATCACATTCAGGGGTACTAGGAGTTAGGATTTCAACCTGTGAGTTTTAGGGCAACACAACTCAATCCAAGGCAAACACCGTGACACATGCAAGACTTGTTAGGTCTCGGTGACCCCCTGCTCCTCCTGAGCCTGCATGTCCTTCTGCCCAGCGACACACCTCCCCAGCCACTGTAACACACAATGCACCAGCTTAAGAGTCTTTTCAGAGACTGAAGTCATGCAGAGCAACTATATTTACAAGGTTGCTTTTGCCTGGGCACCAGCAAGGCATGGCCCACCCAGCTGTCTGTGATAAATCAGAAGTTCCTTTCCTAATGGTGAAATTTTCCTCTGTCACACAGAGATGGATGAGCGTCTCAGATTACACACAGAGAAACCCAAAACCACCACGTTCCTTTCCCAGGGAAAAAAAAACCCTATCGAAAGGCTCTGGCTTTCCATTCTCTCCACTTGCATGTCATCGTCACAGGCCCCTTATTAAATTGTCACACTATTTACTCATGCAAGGAAGGAGCCGTGCAGAGGGGGCTGATGAACAATCAGCACTTCAGGGAGGTTTTCCTCTTCAAACTCCAAGAATGGAGTGGCTCACACTCAGGTTGAACAGCTGTTTCGGCTCTTAACACACAGGAAGTCTGAGCCCTGGGCCCTGCCATGCATGCACTGAGTGATGACTCAGGAGACAGAGGTTATAGGTCTTGAGGGTCCGGTGCAGGGCATTTCCCCAGGACCATAATGGTCACTTCCGCTAGAGCACGTCTTGCGTCTCCCTGGCAGTGAATGACACGAACACACTGAATTCATTTCCCACCCACATTCTTCATCTTGCTTCGCTTTCTCTTACAGAGCAGCAACACAGTAGACTTTGCCAAAGAGGGACTGGGACCAGTTCTGCAGATTTTTACTTGAGGTTCCCTAACCTCCTGGGAGGCTTCATCTATCACTCCTGTAGGAAACATTTCCTTTTTCATTGTAACAGCATGCATTCTGTGTCTGTGATTCACAGCTCAGTTCCAACTCTTGAAGGCAGACTCAACAGAGGGCAGATCTGAATGCCGCACCTCATCCATGTCCTTGCACTGAGAGCCAAAATCCAGACCACACTTGGCTTGCCAGTCTCCGTGCCCTGGAAGAAAGGATGTATCTTTCCTCCTGAAAGTCTGGCTGCCTGCTAAACCATGTGGGTACATCCACTCAGAGAAGATGTGTTTCTCCATCTGGTCTACCCGGAAGAGGTGCCTTTTCCAACTTGTCTACTCGAAGATATGCTTTGTTCAATTGGCCTATTCAGAAAGACAAACTTAATTCTAATTGGACTGCCCAGAGTGACAGCTTTTTCTAATTGGTCTGTCTATGCATAACTTCCCTAATTTGTACAAAATTTGAACAAAAGCCCACACAGGTTATCACCAAATCTGTAAAAACAAGGCCATCAACAAATGTTTGAATTAAAAAAGAAAAAAAAGACTACCTCTATGGCCAAGATATGGTAAAGATAATGTTTTTGTTGTTGTTGTTTTGCTTCTAACCAGTTACAACTATGAAATTTCCCCAGCAGTGTATAGTCTGAACCCATAGTCTACCTAGTAAATGGCTTTAGATTAAAAAATACATTATTTTTTTTGAAACAAGGTCTCACTATGTATCTGAGTGGCCTTGAACTCACTATGTAGCCCAGGCTGGCCTCAAACTCACAGCAATCCTCTTGTTTCAGCCTCCTGAGTGCTAGGATTACAGGCATGTGCTACCATGCCTGAGTAGGTTAAAAAATAAATCTTAAAATAAGTCTTATGAAAATGGAAAGGGTTTTCCTTAAGTGTACAGGGAGTGATTTGGAAAAAGGAAAAGCCATCAGTGATTTCTCTTTCTTCCTTCCCCTTCCCCTAGGCCTGGGATGACCTTCCCTTCTACAACAAAGAAGTCTTAGATATGGGTTCTTTCAAATTTGACATTTAATACTTTAAACTCCAAAATTAGCTCTAATTCAAGAAGCATTCCTGTCCCACAGGCTACAGGAAACAATCAATATCCTATTCTCACATCATAGGACAACTGGCAGCCAAATGTAGCTGAAAAGGTACAGGAATAGAGTAGTTTGGGAGAGACAGGCTTGGGGGGCACTATAAAAATTGGAAACACAAATTCTGGCAAAATAATGGAAGGCAAAGTTCTCTCAACCCAGTGCCAGATTTTAAAGAGCGCTTAGATCACACTGAAAATGACACAGATTTCCACTAAGGGGTCAGTTTTTTAAATGTAGTTAAGTACCCCCCCAAAACTATAAATGCCAGAGAAATCATAACCCCTAAAGACTGTAAAATGTTTCGCTCACTCTTCTGGAGAGAGGTTGCTACAAGGATCAAAACATGGGACATTAAATAGTCCTATAAAACTTTCCAAACCATACCTAATTGGTAACTTGTGGGGAGTCACCTATAAATTTGTTCTTTCATCATGAAAATGACTCTTGTTATGGTTTATAGGTGGATGCCCCCCCAAAGGCTCAAGCGCTCATGGACGGGGCTTTGGGGAGGCTACTGGATCATGAGGGTGTGATAATCATCACTGGATTAGTCCACTGATAAGTTTATAGCTAAATGTGATGTTGGGAGGTAAAGCCTGGTGAGAGGAGGTAGGTCGCCAGGGGCGTGGCCTAGAAGGGTCTACCCCCCTCCTCTACCCTTGATCTCTCTCCTTCCTGGGCACCATGCCATAAGCAACCCTCCTCCACCATGCCCCTCTGCCACACCTCTCTGTCTTGGAGCCAGCCAACTATGGACTAAAACCTTTACAAACCGGGAGCCATAATAAACCTTTCCTCCTTTAACTTGTGGGCATCAGGTATTGTGTCTCAGTGACGTAAAAGTAACTAAGACAACTCTACTGTTGAAGACAGTAGACTTTATGCCAAGAAGGTGACCTGCAGATGAGGCCAGTAAGGGTTCAATTATCAGACCTCCCCAGCACTATGGCATCACCCCTGGAAACGTTAAGGACCCAATGATGCCCAGAAACAGCAACAAGGAAAAATCAGGAGGAGAGACGCAGGGCCAGTAAGAAACCAGAAGGCAGAAGACTGAGGAATATCCCACCAGGAGCTTCCTGCCTAGGGAGCTCAGGAGAGGCAGATTAGGAGGCTGAGGAATGCAGACCTGGGCCCTGTGGGGTCCTGGGAGACATCCCAGTTCTGGGAGGGGAGATTACCCTACAGGGTGTGCCATCACCTCCCTTCTAGCCTTAAGGGCCAACTCCATTATCCGAGATCAACAGAGTGGGCATCTGAAAGGGCCTGCTTTACACAGGTCCTTAGGTTTCCAATATAACTGGGACAGGATAAGTGAATAGCCAGCTGTTAGTATTCACTAAAACAATAATGACCACTTTCAGGCTATGTGCTTTACACATACACACATACATTATATACAGATGCATATATATATATATATATATATATATATATATATATATTTATTTGTTTTGTTTGTTTGTTTTGGGTTTTTTTTTTAAGATATGGAAACTGGAGAAGAAAAAAACCTGAATACCTGTAGTATGTGATACCAACAGGTTAAGTCATTATGTAACAGGCTGAAAAATATAGGCCAAAGTTCCTATCTAACACAAAGACTTGTCCACAGGTAACAAGGAAATACTAGCACCATTCACTGATAACATAAAGCAAAGCCAGCAACAAACCCTCCAGTTTCCACACACCTAAAACCGAAGGAAAACTAAAGAAAACCAGACTAATTGGTTTGACTAGACGATTTCAGCCTCGGCGTGGTGGTACACATCTGTCAACCCAGCATCCTGGGAAGCTGAGGCAGAAGAATTGCAAGTTCAAGCCCAGCGTGGGCAACTCAGTGACTTAGCAAGACTGTCTCAAGATTGGAAAAAATTTGAAAAGGCTGCATGCTAAGGCCCTGGGTTCAATCCCCAGTACTGCAAATAAACAAATTAAATTTCAGTGTGCCTCTGCCTCTCTCTCCTCCCCCCAAAAGTCAGATGAATGAAATGAAATGAATGAAAAAGCAAATGACCAATTAGAGTATTCCCAAAATAATAAAGATTAAAAAGTTAATATCTTTTTTTTTTTTTTTTTTTTTTGGTGCTGGGGATTGAACTCGGGTCCTTGTGCTTGCTAGGCAACCACTCTAATCACTGAGCTAAATTCCCAGCCCCCAAAAGTTACTATCTTTTATATATAGAGTTCACACAATCCAGTAAGATAAATGGGAGAAAAATGAGGAAAAAAATCACTAACAACAGATCATGCAAGAAGAAACAAAATTTCAATTAAGTATATAAATATGATTAGCTCTACTAATTATCAAAATGTTTACTTTAAAAGTTAGTTTCATACAACATTGGATCATATGGCATAATCCTTGTAAGGTGCAATTTGGCAATGCCGAAAACCCTCTAAGTGTTTAAGAAGAGGTACATACAAAGGCAGGCCAGCATCGTTTATGTAGGGAAATTTTTGTAGCAATTTCAATGTCCAACAACTGAGAACCAGTTTTTAAAAATTAAAGTACCTTCAAATAGTAGAATTCTACATAACATCAAAAACCAAATTTTACAAGAATATTTAACAACGTCTGTATCTTTTCCAGGAGATGAAGAGTGTTATGGTTCATGCCTAAATGTCCCCCCCAAAGCCTCATGCACTAAGAGGAGGCTGGATCAGAAGTGGCTGGATCTAGAGTGTGTGATGCTGGGATTAAGGGCGTGTGACGTGATTACTAAATGAATCCACTGATTGGTTTGGCATCACCCTAATCCTAGCAGCTGGATCAGATATAATGGATAGGAAGAGGCTTGCCTACCCCTTGCTTACCTTGCTGCCTTCTGCCTGTTGGCCTGCCACCCTGCTTTGGCCCCCACTGACTGTGGATTGAAACCTCTACAAACTGTGAGCTAAATAAATCTTTCTTCCCTAACTTTGGGTGTCGGGCATCTTGTCTCAGCAATGAGAGAAAAGTAATTAAGACAAAGAGTAATTACAATACAATATGAACAATATATCCCAATTCTGAAATATATGTATTCAAAGGGGAAAAAAGAAAAACCAACCATGCATATTATCTGTATCACATGTAAGCAGCTCACCTAAATGTTCACAGTGATTTTCACTGGATTGTGTGATCACAGATGATTTTTATTTTCTTCAAGTTTCTGTTTATTTTCCATATGGAATAGGAGGGTGTAAGATCATGTTTAATTAACCAGGAAAAACAAGAGAGGCTTTTTCAAAGTAAGCTAAAACTAAAACAGAGGGGGAGTAGATAATGAAATGTGATTAGTAAAGTACATAGCAGGTGGCAGAGTTAGCAATGAAGAGTTTAAGTGGCTATAAGAAACAAATATGGCAATTACTAAGTACTAGATTGGATTAACACATTTATTTGAATGTGTTAAGAACCTCAAATATTCTAAAATGTACATGCGACTGAACAGATTTAAGAAATTTTAAAATACTGACAACTTGGTCAAAAATACTTTAAAATATTATTTTAAAAACACTTATGCAAGGGTATGACTCATTGGGTAGAATGTGTGCTAAGTATGAGCAAGGCCCTGGGTTCAATCTGCAGCACCTGCATGTGTGTGCACGCACACACACACACACACACACACAGTATATGTAACATATGTATATACATATAGGAATGACTCAGAAGTGCATGTATATATATTGTTGATTACAGGAGAAACACTGACTAGTATTTGACTCTATGTATTTTCTAAGCGAGTATGCTGTTGAGTAATAAGCCCCTTGGAAATCTGGAAGACATTATCCTCCAACCAATTATTGGAAAGAAAGTATGTGCCATGCCCTGCACTCTCAGGTACACCAGCTGTCTTAATGGTCCTCCAGGACTATATATGATTTTTTTTTTCTTAAAGAAAGGACCTTATTCCTGATCTAGAAAAGAGCATCTCAGAGTAATGAATTAGGTGGGAGCACAATAGCCACACAGCACTTTCCCTCCAGAGGGAAATTGAAGTTTTATTACACCAAATTGGCCTTGAAATTGCAACTACAGCTCACAAATGCTAGTTTTTAATAGAATAAAATGTCATCCTATGGGAATGTCACTTTAGAAAACCTGGAGAAGTGTTTTCAAAACAAGCTTTCTTTATTAGCTTTATTAAATGTAAATGTTCAACCGAGGACTGACTCATAGTCTACTCTCTCTAATTAAATTTTTAACCTGGAATAAAGAACGTACTTGGAAAGCTAGACTTCTACAGCAGAGCAGCAGTAATTCCAACTGAAAGCCAGATTACATAAGTGATAACACTTATCTTTATCCATTTGGTTTCACTGAAGTAGGGCTCAGATAAAATGCTAACCGATTCTGGTCCTGCACCCTACAGCTGACTTTCCCCAAAGTTTCATTTTCACCCCAGGCTCTTCCTCGTTCCATTTGTGGCTGATGTCTTTTCTCAGCCCCAGTGGGGACTAGGCAGAGGCACAGGGTTATCAGTTTTGTGGTCATCGGTACTATATTATCTCCCCGTGGTCAATGCGAAGAGCTGCTGCAGCTCTAGATGGGCCGCATAACAAACTGGGCCAAAGCACTGGGCATTCTGTTCTGTCTTTGATAAACATTCTGTGTTCATTCACGGAGGTAGACAGTTTAACAAGGGACTATTCACTGCCCTGCATAAGATATGCCCTGGCAGCTTTGCCATTTGATTCAAAAACCCTTCTCTTCCTATAGATTTTTCTCTCTCTACAGCAAAAGAGCACTAAAATTAAACTGAATTGTAACTTGAGCTACTCCAAGTAGCTACCAGTCCCCACTGCTTCCTTCAATGAGAATGTCTGCTGCCAAAATGTTATGTGTCTATATCACACTTAGCATTATATCAAACTATGTTTAATATTATATATTCATATGCACATATGCATTCGTGTATATATACACATATACCTTTGTGTGCATACACATTTGAGTGTGTACAACACAGATGCATATTAGCTCAAGATGTGCATCTCACAGCAAACCCGCACTAGATAGCAGTACGGTACTGCAGATCTAGGGAAGCGTCCTGGCTCTTGGGGACCACACGAGGAGACAGGTTATCAGCCCCCTTAGCACACCAGTGACCCCCACGGCTTCAGGCTTACCTTCACCACTGAGTCAAGCCCCAGTTAGCTGCTTACTGACACTTCCATTTGGAAACTCTCAGTTAGGACTCCAAACACTCTGTGAAATGTTCACTCGGATGAATTTGGTTGTGCCATTATCTGTGGGACTTTCAGTGCTAAACTCAAGAGTCCTGCATAAACCAAGACAATGGTCAACCTAATCTGCAAAATAAGAACGGACTCTACCATGACAGGCTGTTGTGGGGCACAAATTGTCTCCTGCGCAGAACATCTAGGCCGTGGCCCAGCAGATAGCAGGAGATCCATAAAGGTTAATCATTATCATGGTTATCAGCACTATACCATCTCCCCGTGGTCAAAGCAAAGAGCTTGCGCTCATTTCTTTCCTGTCGGGTTTTGGTGATTTGAGAGGTCACAGAACCTCTGTTCCACCGCCAGGTGGTTGAAGGAATTGCTAGGAATCTGAGCTTCATTGTATCATCCGTAACAGAGACAGCAAGACTCCTTGGTAGCTCTGTGTGCTCAGGAGCCACCTCTTCTTGCTGCCCACTCTCAAGCTGCTGTACACAGAGCTCTGGAAAATAGCAGACCAAGAAGTGGCCACCTAGAACAGGAGTGTCCAAACGCAGGCAGGCAGATGACCTGACGACTCACCAAAAATCATGACGAAGGACGTAAGACAACCAGAACTCAAGCAGGGGCTTGAAATGTCAGAAATAACACGGGGCGGGGGCTGAAATAAATCAAACGGCTCACAAAATGGGCAAAAGAAGCAAGCAGCATTCTAAAATATTTTGGCTTAGGAGACTAATAAACTTATAAAAGAAATGCAGTTAAAGAGACAGACTCCAAGCCTACATATATCTCCATGGGAAACATCCAAAGAAATGTATGTTTGCAAATAGCAACTTCTCCCATCTGTTACAGTGTCGGTACATTTTCTCAGGAAAAAGCTGAGGGTCCATTAACAGTCCTACGACACTGCAACATATTTGTCTGCTTCTAGTGGGTCACCCGTCTCCCTGGCACCTAGGTGCCTACCTTAACGAACCCCTGTGGAAAGAACAGCTATTTCTGGGCCGAGGTTCTTCTACACAGCACCAGCAAACCCATTCAACCTCAGGCATCCCCAGAAGCAGCAAGGAGT
>PVJO010025171.1:0-23161 GCA_004026905.1 Hystrix cristata | reverse complement strand
CTGCATTCCCACCAACAGTGCAGGAGGGTTCCTTTTTCCCCGCAGCCCCGCCAGCACTTGTTATTGGTTGATTTCTTGATAATAGCTATTCTTTCTGGAGTGAGATGATATCTTAGTGTTGTTTTGATCTGCATCTCTCGAATGACCAATGATGTTGAACATTTTTTCATATATTTATTTGCCATTTTTATTTCTTCGTTTGAGAAATGTTTATTCATTTCAAATGCCCATTTTTGGATAGGGTCTTTAAATTTGGGAGGTTTGATCTTTTTGAGTTCTTTATATATTCTGGATGTTAGACTTTTATCTGAGGGACAGCTGGCAAAAATTTTCTCCCAGTTTGTGATTTTTCGTCCTACTCTATTAGTAATTTCTCTACCTTCTAGGGATTCCAGCCGTGTGGGAAACCCAAGGCAAAGTGGCAGCTCTGCATGGTAAATAACAGCCTAGGGAGGATTATAGTTAACATTTGACTACCACAAAGTAGTCAGTAAGGAAATCAAAGCAGATCGCACCTATTGTCTGCATCGATTACTTATCTAGGCATCAAGTTGGAACTGACCAGGGTGGATGGGTGCAAAGAATTCTATCTAGACTTGGAGTCTGGAAACTGGGCTTGATCTGAATGATGTGTGTAATTAGTCTACGATCTTGGACAAGGCTCTTCTTTGGTACAATGTCTACAATTAGGATATAATGCAGTTAAAACAGGATATATGGGAATATGCTTCATAAACTGTAAAGCATAGTGCCTGTACATAGTAATTTACTTTGCTCTTTGGTTTGTCATCTGCAGCAGCTTCTTTGCAGTCCCTACAAGGGGGAGACCTTATATCTGTCTTGGGACTGAGTACACAGACAGATGGATGGACAGATTTATGTTGCTGCTTCTAGGGGTGTCTGACACCCCTGGTAATAATTGTCCCCGCAAATATCAGTTAAGGAGCAGAATATCACTTGGTTGTAAAAGGAATAAACATATTGTTTCTTTTCTTCCCATTGAAATGAGCAGGTATCCGTGATTGTAATTTCCACCAAGATGCTTTAGTGGAGTGGAGCGGAAAGGGAAAACAGGGCTGATTTTCTGGTTTCCTTGCAGGGCAGTTTCCTATCTGGATGTTCTTTCTTATTTAAACAGCCCAAAAAGTTGTCTTCGTTCTTTCTTCTTCCACCTAAAGCCACCGAATGAGGTGAATCTGGCAGAAAGAGCCCCATCAGGCTGGCTCCGTGGAGGTCACACACTGACAGATGAGAGGATATAACAGCCCTGCACATAAGCCACTAGTGAAGTTGAATTCTACTTCCAGGAAGTAATTAGAAATTACTAAGAATTTAACATTGGTTCTGACAGTAAGTATGGCAAGGTTAAGGGCAAAAGATTTGAATTTAGTCCAACTCATTTAGAATTTTCTCTATTAACTCTTTGTAAATGGGTATGTAGTTTAACTTCTCAGGGCCTCAGTTTCTTGTTGGTAAAATGGATATGATAATATCTCCCTGAAACATTTAAAAAGAGGTATAAAGAAATGATGATGATGATGATGATGATGATTATCATCATTTACTAAAAAAATTCAGATCTAGGGGAGGTTAATATGGTATGAAGGTTTTTTTTTTTTTTTTTTTTTTTTTTTTTTTTGTGGTGCCGGGGATTGAACTCAGGCCTTTGTGCTTACAAGGCAAGCACTCTAATCACTGAGCTAAATCCCCAGCCCTAGGGGAGGTTAATATGGATTGAAGTAATTAAGAAAAAAGTCATGGCAAAAGAAAAGGAATTCCTGGACCATGAATGTTCTAATCTGAGGTCCATCCATGTAGAACATGGGGTTGATGAAAAGGAGAAAAATATCAGTGCCTCAAGTTTGATGAGGAAGTAGAAAAGATTCTATGATCTGTTACAGGAGCTAGAAAGACTGTTTGAGAAATAAGAAGGCCAAGAGACATGGAAGCCCTGTGACCTATCCTCCAAGACATGAGATTGAAGATTGAGTAGAAAAGAAAAGTAGGGAAAGGGAGTTCAACAGTCAGATGGTAACTAGAAGGAGAGAGGAGAGAGTCAGTTTGTAGACTGAGTGCACTCTCCCATTTAACAAAAGTTATGGAGCGCTTACTCTGTGTCATCTACTCTTCTGTGTCCCAGGGATACAGCAAATATTCTTTTCCTTCTAGAGTTTGTGCTTTAGTAGAAATGAGATGGAGGATAAATAAAATATTTAAGTAAAGTATGTAACATGATAGAAGGTTGAAGATGTTGGGGGAAGGGGTTTAAGGAGTGTCAATAGCAAGACAGTTGATCAATTTTAAATTTGATGGTAAGAGAACGTTTCACATTGCAGGTGATATTTTAACAAAGGCTTGAAGGAGGTGACTCAGGGACATCAATTATCAAGAAGCAATATGCATACATACAATTCTCCAAAATACTACAGGCTGAGAGAAACAGTGACCATGAACTAAAACCTCTGAAATTGTGAGCGAAAATAAACATTTGCCTTTAATAAGTTGATTTTTATCACAGGGATGGAAAGCTAACATAATTATATTGAGTCAGAAACAAAAGATCTAAATTCTAGCATGAGGTAGTGACTGTTGAGAGCTTGCTCAGTCTCTCTGAATCTTTTCATTTATTCCTAACTCAGGTTCTTGTGAGCTAAGTTTAGCTTACCTCTTAAGATATACTCTGACTGACTACTCTTCCTCCAGGTGTCCTGTGCAAGATTTAAGTTCCCCTTTAAGATATCGGGATAGGGAATGTTGTTATTGCTAGTCTATATAAGTCTAGCTCCAACAGTCTACCTCAGTACCATGATGTGACTTGTGACTCTTTCTTCATCTCACCCCTGGTGTCATCTTACCTGCAGAATGCAGTCTCTTTCTTCAATTGCTTTTCCCATGCAAAAACTCACATAATAGAACACCAAACAGAATAAAATAAAAACAGAAAAGGAGAGGTGGAAGGAATTTTTATAGTAGCAATGCAGAACATCTTAACATTTTTATGCACTACTCTTGCCCTTATGAAATGATCATTTCCTCTACTATGTAGTGAGGCCATCATCTCTGTTTTTTGCCCTTTCTTTTAGGGGCACCCCATGTATTAGTCAGATTAAGCTATGAAATGCTGTAGTAACAAATGCCAAAACATCAAGGACTAACGCAAAACATGTTCTTACACATGCAATTCCAATGTAGGTCTTCGAGACAAGTATCTCCCAGGGTTATACAACCTAGGCCTTGCCTTTGGAGCATGATACTTTCTTAGTTATTGTGATAACAGGGGAAAAGGCCAAAGAATCTTATGTTTGCAAGCAAAGCCTGTGCTCTGAAAGCAGGCATGCTATTTCTGCTGCTAGCTCATTGGTCTCAGCTAGCCATGAGGCTCAATGAATTGCAAGGGGCCTGGGAAATGTAGGGTTTGTATGAAATATTTGGCATGTATGGATGAGTGTTAGTTTTGTGGTCCTATAACAAATAAATGAGATTTGTAAGGATAAAAGCCTTATTTTGTTTCATGGTTTTAGAGGGCGTAGTCCATGGCCAGGCAAACCCATTTTTACTTCTGGAGGGGAGTATGATGGAGCAAAACTGCTCACTTCATGGGCAGGGAACCAAAGAGAGAGGAAGGAATGGGCTGAGGTTCCACAATCCCTTTCAGTGACACACTCCCAATGACCTAAAGACCTCTCACTAGACCCCACCTCTTAAAGGTTCCAGCATTCCCAACAGCACCACACTGGGCACAAAGACTTCACCACTTGAACTTTTTGGGACACTTAAGTACTCATTCCACACTTACTTTTTAAAGGACTTCCTCAGCCTTTAATCAAATCTACATCCTTCTGTCATCTCTGACCTTTCTCTGGGATGTGGGAAAGAACGAAAGGTCAGGAAGAGGTTGCTCCTCAGACTAATTATAATGACCAAATATGCCAATGGTGGTGAATACTCTTTGCAGACTGTAAAGCATAATGGTCATAGAAAACATTCTATAGTATTCTTTTCATGCCAGGAACCCTTCTAAGGATATCACATGTGCTAGCATAATTAATCCGCCAAATAATACCATAAGCTAGACACCATTACTAGTTCCATGTTGCACAGTCACAAATTGAGGTGCAGAGAAGCTAATGATCTAGTCCCAGGTCATACTGGTAATAAGTGACAGAGCTGGTTTCAAGTGAGAGCAGTGTGGCTTCAGAATCCACGCTCTTGACCATGAAGCCATATTGCCTTTTTGTAGGATTAAGCATGATCAGAATGTGCCTCTCGCCATCCTTGACAAAAAACATAATGAATCACAGTTTTAAGGATGAGAACAGTTCTCCTGGTAGCATGGAAATGCTGGGAAATGAGCCCTTTAAACTGGACTCTGCTTTGGCCTTTGTAGGGAATGGAGTGTGTGCAGAGCAGGGTGCTCTGGAGAATAGCTTATATGACTGACGTTATGAATGTTAACATCTGGCTTTTCTTTGCCTCTGGCCTATGGAGAATTATACTTTCTAGTTTTTGGATTTAGGCTTGGCCATGTGATACACTCTGGCCTATAAAATGATGTGTCAATTTTGGTGAAGCTATTTTAAAGCTAGTGCTGGCTTCTGCATGCCTTTTCCCTCAGTAATTGGAAACCTTGAAACGCAATGGAGATACCCTAAGACCAAAGCCCCGGAAGAAGAAGAACACCTGCTCTTTGAGTTTCCTGAGTCCACAACTGCACTGAAGGAACAAAAATAAAATTTTATTTTAAGCTACTGAGATTTTGATTTTTGGAATTACCGAAACAAAACTCAATCTATCCTGACTGATGCTGATGGTATTTGAAATGTGAATATCAAATTCCATTCTTTAGCACACAAGGAAGATAGTTTGAGATAGGCTGAGTAAAAAGAAGGAAAAACAAGATGAGGAGATTTGATCTGTTTCTTGTCCTGGCATTAGAAATGCCACTTGCTTGCAATTTACTTAATTTACTTGTAACTTACTTGGAAATGTAAACTTTTTCTTGTTTTATCTTAGCAGCTGGATTTCCTTTCCCCTTGTGAGAACTGTAGTCCATTCTGTACCTTGAGGCTCGAGGAAGGCAAAATGTGAGGTACTCAGGACTGTTACTGGTTTAATCCACGAACCCCTAATGCTCTGTCTCTCTGGAAGGGCTGAGAACTACATCCAAAAGCTCGCTCTTTGGATTTCTGCCTCAGAGGCAGTATTTTCCAGGTAGTTCATCGAAACTGAAGTTGTCAGTAAAATTTATCCATTCTGTTTTTTAGAATTTTCCAGAAGAATGATAAGACAGTATGGTCTTTCCCTCTTCTATTATCTCCCATCCTTTGTCCAGTTTCACAACTGCTTTGCCAGGCACCAGGCACTGTGGTTTCCAAACCTTGAGGATTAGCATTTTCTCAAGCAATTGAACACAGGCTTCGTGCAAAATGCAAAAGCGAAGGTGGGTTTTAGAACACGAGGAACACGGCTTAGCATCTATCTGCACAGCTAGAATCAGCTTCCAATATGTTGTGCTGAAGGAATCTAAAGCCAGAAGAACCTTCTGAGATGAGAGGTATTTTCATGCAAAGGGAGAAAATGACTCTTTGATATTGTGATCATCCTCTTAGTTATGTTAGCCGGGAGTCTCCTTTTCTCTTTCTTTACATTACTGAGTAATTTCCAGAGTTTATTTGCTATTTAGTTCACAACTCATAGTCTAGAAACCAGACAGTCTCTCTCCTAATCCCTCTAAGAAAAAGACTTGGAGAAGAGAGGGCTCAATTGGTGCATAGAGTGATTTCTCAGGTTTCAGTCCTGGAGTCGTTTCCCTTCTCACAAAGCATTTGTTCTTTTAAGGGAACCAATATGTTTGCGTAACTGACGCGAAACAAGCCTGACTCCAAAAAGATTTAGCTTAATATCTGCCTATGCATTCTGGGGGCCGGCCGTCTGCAGGATGTGCATTAAAAGGCCCTGGCGGTGGCCCAGCTCGTCACGTATGATATCGGGCACGCAAATGTGACGTGATGCCCGTGGACTCTTGAGGGTAATTCGATGTGCCAGCCAGCTCGATGGGCAGAGAAGCTATAAACATAGTTGTCACAAGTGAGAAAGAGCGCCGGGTCGAAGGCAGACCGGAGAAGCACGCGGCGCAGGAACCTGTCTCGAAGCCCTAATGAAAGTGTTAATTAGTGTATTACAGAATTTACGGTGAGAACAGCCGCTCCACCAGAACCCTCCAGTGACACGCTCCTCATTAACCACTTCCTCTCTTGTCCGGGTTTCTCCAGCTTCCCTTCCGCATCTAGCCGAATCCCGGGGGGAAGAAGGCAAATGGAATTGTGCTGGGGAAGGGAGGCTTTTGGGGAGCCACTGGTAAGGAGAAAAGGCCAGTGGGTCACACGGCTGTCTGATGTTTATAGGAATAAGTACACATTTAATCTACATAATCATTAATCTTTCTTTATGTAAAAATGATTAGCAAATAGGGTTTTTAAGCAACCACTTAGTTTACACATTGGCATCATAGATTAACTTATTTCTAAAACACTTGATTTTATCACTCTGCCTAATGATTTGTCACATGATTTATTGGGTAATATGATAAATCATGTGCAATTTATTGTTTATCCTATAAAGAGTGCAACAATTCATTAAACAGTGATGAAACCCAGCCGTTGTATGGGGGAGTCTACCTTGTTGGCTCTGGCGTGAGGTGGGGTGAATGTTCTTCCAGGAGTGGGGTGGTTTCTCGTGGTGCCCAGGACTACAGAAGGGGGCAATTAGACTGCATTTGAATAGTTTTACAAAATAATGGCACAGCCATAACCTTATACCCTAGCCATATTTATTTTATATGGAAAAATAAAGTCTGAAGCTTGATGGATGTTAAATCCGCAGATTTATTTCCGATAATAAATATGGTATTTGTTACAAAAGCTTTAAACTTAATGGCCATGTTTCATAATGCTGGGTGGCAGTTGTGTTTTCCTGTTTCTGGCTTTAATTCCGGCCAAGACACCCAGTGCAAGTCTCTCCGGGACATTTTTGGGCTCAGAGGATATCTTGGTGCATGAGGTTCAGGTGATGGACGCACCACTGCGTGCAGAGCCAGGATCAGGGTCCAAAGCAAAGTCCTGGCTCTGGCCTTGAGCCTCCTCCCCGGCATGCAGGGCCCATGTGTAACAGAATTTCATTTACTCACAGTCAAAACCTAGAGAGCTGGGTGCTTCTCTCATCTCCCTGGCAGAGACAGGGCACTGGGTAGTTATTCTATCCCTGGCTGCTTGTTCTCCTGTCTCTCTCTACTTTTTGCTGTCCCTTCCCCTTTGTAGGTGTTTTTGCCTGCAGGCTTCCTGGTTTTGGAAAAAGAACTGAATCCTCTTAGGGTGCCGGTGACTCTCCACTCTCAGTACTCTTACCAGATCGTGGGGGTTCTAGAGTTCCTTTGACTCCTCAGATACTCAAAGTCAGAGGAGCAGATCCACTGGCCAGTCTCGTTACGTGTTTGAACATTGGGCCCAAGCCTGGATAACCTCAGCTAGATTTTGTGGTGGTGGTAAGGGGTGGTGCATAACCGTAGAAGTAAGCCCACAACTTCCTTCTGCCGGGTGTTGGTGGCCACCCAGTCCCCATGAGGACAAAGAGACAGATCCAATTAGTTATTCCATATTAATTAGTGTAGAACATTGTGTGAGGCCCTGGATCCAGCCGTGTCTGAAGCTGTCTACATCCTAAGTCTTTCTTGTCCTTTCTTTTTCCCCTTCAGGCAATTTAATATAGATTTGCAATTTTAAAATTCTCCTGAATGTACTAGTGCATATTTTGCTATCAGGAAAACTTCTTATAGGGAGAAGCGATATCTCACTCCCTTTCGCTCTTCTCTTCTTTCCTAATGATGGCATGCACACTGTGAGGGTCTGAGCTCCGCTTTGGCAGAGCTGCCTTGGGGCTGTCGCTTTAGCTAGAATAGTCATACCTTGATCTGTTTCAGATCCTGTGCCTGCACATCAAATTTCAGTTTAAAAAATTAGTTGAGCTGTTGTAAGTGGAGAGATGTAGTACCTTATGCAGTCTGTAAGCACCTGGAGAGAAGACACAGTACATAGAATGTTTATTGGCAGGCCCCCAATACACATGGGCCAATTCTTTGACTATTTTGAGTAAAAGGAAGACAACTTGAGCTTGAATGACAGATGTCTGATAGGTCATCAGAAGGCTGATCAGGCCTTTGGTAGAGGGTGTGTTTCTAGGAGGAGATGATTCCTAGAAGGACATTAAGGATGGCTGCAAAGTCTTTCGGCTGCCCTCATGGAATGGTGGTCTGCCTTCCCTTCCTTCAAATCTTGGATGGACTTAATAATTTGTATGCTCAATAAATTGTGGCAGAAAGGATGCTTTGGGGCAGCATAAATAGATAAACAAGATTATATAAAGTAAAAAATGTTTCTGTACAACCAAGGCAACAATCAGCAGAGTGAAGAAACAATCTATGGAATGGGAGAAAAATATTTGCGAACTGGACATCTCAAAGGGGATAAGTAGAATAAGCCAGACAGAAAAGAAAACCCACATGATGTCACTTACATGTGGAATCTAACAAAGTTGAATTCATAAGAAGTGGAGAATTGAAAACTAGGCCAGTCGATTTGTACAAATGAGGAAGGGAGTGATAGAAGTTTGGGCGCTCTGCTGTATGATGATAGATGACCAGAACTCAAGGCAACTCCTTCACTACACATGGGACACAGAGAATTCCCCAGCATGTGAGGGGCTTGGAATTCCATGGTCCTTCATGTCTCTTTAACCTGAAAAATGCAGTGGACCCACCTACTCTCAGAGTCGCTAGTTTCTCTTCCCATCCTGGTCCAAATTCTTGTTGGGGGTGCCCAATGCATTTAGAAGACCCTGGACTCCCAGGTGGGGCACCTATGTTTGCCTCTGTGTCTGCCAGTGAGCAGCTAGGAATCCGTGGAAAGGTGTCTTTCCTCTCCTCCAGGAAGCCATCTGGACTTTCCCTCCATTTCAGCCACCCACTGTCCCATCACTCTTCCTGGTCCCTGATACCGTCAGGAGTGTTTTTCTTTGGTCTCCCATAAAGCGAACACAAGGACAGGAGAGCTTTGACCTCAATTCTAGATCAGTTCCTGGCAGAGAGGTCCGTGAATACTGCTGAATATTGATGAATACTGTTGGAGTAAAAGGGCAGGCATCTGTCTTTCCCCTACTCCTTGTAGAGAGGTGACCATCAAGGTAAATGTCACCTCTGATGCCCTAGCTTAGACAGTTCAAGATCTTATTATTTGTGGAATAATGTGCTTGAACTCATCAAGAGCATGGATACTATATCATATTCAAGGCACTAGAGGATGAGAATGGTAATCAACGTAAAAACATCTTTCCCTTAGCAGATGCCAAAAAAAACTTCAGGTGCTCTCTCCAGCTGCTCAGCTGGACAAACTGCAGTGTCTGGGGGTGAGTTTTTGGCCATTTCTGGGTTTCCCCTGCCCATGAAGGACCCGTAAGTTTTAGGAATGTGTTTATGCCACATCCCTGTTAATACCTCATAAAATACTATTTGCCAATAATGTCACCCTGTAATTACATTTGCTGAACTCTCTCTGCCTGTGTGTATGTTCCTTTTTCATTATGTAGCTTCAACCTTTATAATGTTACCAATTGACACCATAATTAGTATAGTTTACTGCAGCACTGATTATGAGGGGCCTCCTTGTCAATCAGCCTCTGTTTGTTTCTGTTTGAGAAGCCATTATTCCCTTGCCTCTGAGCCTTGGCTAATTTACAGGGCACATGGGTGCAGGGCTGTGTGTGTACGTGAGGAAGGCCTGCTCCCTGCACCTTCTTGCACTTGACTGTCCGGCTCTTAGGTGGTCACTTTGCTTCCAGCCTTATTCCATAAGGCCCTTGGTGCAGCTCTCCAAGCAAAGGGGGGCGGTCACCTCTCCAGCACACGTGGGGGAAGGGATCTGGGTGCCACCTCAGCTTCTGTGGAGAGCTGTGCGACCTCTGGCAAGTTGCCCAGTCTCTCTGTGGCTCCGCCCCCCACCCACTTCTCCTTCCTGCCCTACCTGCCTCCAGGGGCTTCAAAGAGCTAACAGATGTGGAAGAGCTTTTGAAATAAGCGTGCCATATAAATTCAAGGTGTTTGAGAATGGTTTTCTCATAAACCTGCCAACACTATCTTTTTGGAAGAGACAGAAGTCACAAATCCACTCTCATTTTAATTTACCCTGGTATTTCCTCAGCAGATGGCTCCAGAGCTGCTTGTCGTGTGTCCTCAGAGCCAGCAGCTACAGGCCTGTACCTCCTCTGTGAGCCCCAAGGACCGGGGCCGCTCTGGAGGAGAGATCTGGCTTCCTGTGACCCTCACAAAGGTCTCCAGGGGCAGAGGGCAAGTGTCTTTTCCTCCTCTAGTTTCTGGGGCTTTAGTGTGGGTCCTTTACCAGTCTCCTTATTAAGCTCCTCTTATGGGGAGTGGAGCAACCGCTCTCCAAGCTGGCACCTTCTCTGCTCTTGCCACTCTGTGGGGGACACTGGGCCTGACCCAGTCTGCCTTCCTGAAGCACAGGGGAGGCACATCTCTGATTTTCCTGGACCTGTGCTCCAGGGCTGCCTTTGCTGGGAGCTGTGTATATGTGTGCCTTGGACACCACGTCTCCACATGTGGGCCCTAAGTCTGGGCTGGGAGCTGGGGGAACAATTAGAAAGTCCTACCATAGCAGTAGGCCAAGCCTTGTTTTCAATCCAGCGTGAGTGCCGCCGTCTCTACCTCTTGGGTCCATTTCTCACCTGGCTCACATCTCAGACTGGGCTGGGCATGCCAGAAATTTCAAAATGTCTAAAGCTGAACACCTGTATTTTTACTGATTGACCAGAATACTTTCTTGAGGATGATTGCCCGACCTGCTCCAGTGACAGGAAGTTTCCTGCTCGAGGTAGCCTCTGGCACTGCCAGGGAGGCACGGTGCCTCCCACCTGTAAGTGCAGCTCGGGACACCCTCCTCCACCCGGCACACAGCTGGAGGTCGCAGGTTTGCCCTTGGAAGCTGTTCCTCCTCTCTTCAGAATCTGCTTTTCTTTGTCTTTTCTTTGCTTGTCTTTTTCTGTGGCCCATCTGTTTCCCTCCCAGGGTACCCGGGGTACCAGTTCCGAGGGTCAGCCTCTCACACTTGTCATTGCACTGACCGATAATTCATGTCAAATCTCAGCCTGCCTCCTAGAAAGCGTGACAGTGGTGGCCCTTGTTTTACAGTCTCTGGCCTCTCTTTTCCTCATTGTGTGTGATGCGCTAACACACAATGCCCTTTTCAGCACATGGCCTCTGTGATATTAACCAAATGCCTACTGTGAACCAGCCATGCTGCAGAATATGATGAGCTGAGGAGGCAGGCTCTGGCTCTCAGGGACCTTCGAGAGTGCTGCAGAAGACCAGAAGAAGACTTAATAGGATGTCTGGGAACTTCTACTGGATCTAGGAGTGGAGAGCAGAGTCGGAATGGGCTGGGGCTGGGGACCAGCCAAGGTCCTAGCTCTTCTTGCTGTGCCCTAGTGGCACTGTGCACTTCCCAACCATATTCCCATTTCCATTCTTTCCCATCCTTCTCCACTCTCTTCTTCTCTTATCATTGGCTGCTTGGAACTAAGGCTTCTCCCTCAGAAAAATTTGGACTCCTCCCCTTAATACCTTACATCTCCTGATGACCTTTCTTGATCTCTGTTGGTACCGCTTTTCACCCCAAGACACCTAGATGTTCAATTTGGGAGCCTGTCAGCTTGGAGATACCAGAGTCTCAGCAAGCAAGTTCCTCTTCTTAAAGACTCTGAGCAGAATCAAAGTCCCAGTGGAGGTGCATGTAATGTGGCTTATGCGATATTACTCTTGCTTAAGTTAGTCTGTGATTTAGCATTCCTGTTTAGCTGTGGAATTCCACTGAGGATATTTCTCGATCCCAAATCTTTTGTCAGTGTAATTGAGCATAACATCTTTTCAGGTTTGTGTTTCAAAAGATGCATTATCTCCCCTCATTCATTTGTTCTATTTGAGCTATTCGGAACTTCTAAGTTGCCCTATCCCTCCGAAGGAATTTGAGTTTTAGGCTGGTAATTTATGTTTATGCTGAGAATGTGATTTCCTTTCTGCACCCAGAATGATTAATAGACTTCTCTCTGTAAATTAGTATGAGAGGGGACATAGGTAAATTGCTAACCAAACTGAGAATTTCACTTTGTTCCAAGGATTTCTTCAAGCTTTTTCTTATTCGTGTTCCACACATGCATCATTTTACCCGGACCGTGTACCCTTCAACATGAACCTCCCTCTCCCTTATTTTCCACCTCCCAGAGTCTTCCTTTGGGAGCAAGAATCAGTCAAATGCCCCCTACCCGCTGTCTGTGTTCTTGTGGTCTGTGAGCTAAGAATGGTTTTTAAATTTTCAAATAGTTGAAAACCTCAAAAGAAGAATAATATTTTGTGATACGTGAAAATTACATGAAATTCAAATTTCTATGTCCCTAAATAAAGTTTTGTTGGATCGCAGCCACACTCATTCATTTACGTATTGTCTGGCTGATTTCGCACTCAGATGGCAGAACTGGGTGGTAGCGACAGAGACCTTATGGCCCACAGAGCCAAAAATATTTACTATCCACTGAAGAACAAGTTTGCCAGCTCTTGCTTCAAGAAAGAAGGAGTACTAGCTTGTGGTTTGGTAGATGTGGGGTTTGGGGCTTCTCTGGCCTGCATTTGCTTCTGTTTTAGCAATTGCATCCTAATTTCTTTGGGAGTGACCCCCCTCCCTGGTTCTCAGTCCACGTGATTTGAATAGATTTGATCTTGTCCTGTCTGGTCCTGCCCCACAGGTGAAGAAACACAGGACTCGAGCTAGAGCCAATCCCCTCAGCGTGCCTCCCTCAGGCAGAGAAATTAATTCTGTGTGATGGTCACTTGAGCCACTGCTCAAGTGAGATCTGTGTTAGGGCTTCTGTGAGAGACGCAGGTGCCTTCCTATAGGATGTAACCCAGGGCAGGTAGAACAAGAACAAACTATAGGCACCTTGTGACCGTGAATGATTTGATAAGGGAGTCAGAATTAGCAACCTCTTTCTAGCCTTGAATCAAGCCAGATCTGATGCTTCTACCCCCTTGTCTGTTTGGTTGAGCCTACTAGCTGTGGTTTGGAACTGTGTTTCTGTAGCTAATGGGTTGCCCTTGTGTCGTATGTGTCCCTTACACTAGAGGGTCTGGCTTACATGCTTGCTAACCCCTGCATGATGGCGGAAAGTGTCTGCCCATAGCCCCAGGCCTGGCTTGGGAAGCCCCCAGAACTGGGGCCATTCAAGCTAAGCTCAGGTAGACTGCTCATGCCTTTCCAGAAGTAAAGGCATCAGAGCTCTCGGGCCACACAGTGGTCTACAGCAGGGGGAGGGAGTGAGCTCCTAAGCCGATGGCTGTAAGCCAGACATGCCATCACTACCCCATCTGAGTACCTGCTATCTTCCAAGTGGGACTTGGGCTAGACAGATCAGCAGAGGAAATACACTGGCAGAGCGGGAATGCTGGAGTATGTGCCTAGCTTTGGGGGTCGCCTGACACTTCATGGGCTGCAGGGTCTTGGGCGCATCATTGAGTTTTTATGGAATTTGGGATCTACCTCAATGAGAGTCATGATAATACTGCACCTGCCTTCCCTTGGATGTTGTAAAGAATCAAGATGACGCAGGTGAAAGTGATGTGCCAAGTGTAAAACAGGGCACGTTGTTGATGCTAGTGGTGGTTGCAAATAAGATGCTGCTGGGTTGACGAGAGGGTCTTAGAGAGAAGGGAGGGTTGGATACCACTTGGGCTTCCCGTGTCATAGGCAGGGTGAATTCTGCACCTCAGCATGCTCAGGAAACAGGTGAGGCAGGTATCACTAGCCCTACATAAGGAAGGAGGAAGCTGAGCTTAAGCAGCTTAGGCGTCTTGCCTCTGATCACCCCACTGGAGTGAAACCAGTTCTTGAGGTTGCTAATCCAGACACAGTGACATCGTCTTCACAAACAGTGTCTGGCAGAAGTAAGAGCAGCAGCTGGTGGTGGTCCTTCTGTTCTGGACACACATGCCCACCCACCGGCAATGCTAACAGCATGTCCTGGCCCAGCCCTGTCTGCTCACCCACCCACGTGCCAAGGGAAGTGGCCGATTCCAGAGGGGTATAGTCTGCAGCAGACTCACGATGGGTTTTTTGGGGGTGCTCTTCATGTTACACAGAGCTTTGGGGTTTCACGGACAATTAAACAGGAGCAGAAAACAGCATGTGGCTGCTTGGGGTTTAAAGGAATCAGTACATATGGACCCAATTTCCTCTGAAGCACAAGTGTGTTTAAACCTAAAGGCAGAAGTGCTTGGGATGAGTGGGTTTAGAGTATGCAAAATCTCTAGCCCCAGACCACTGCAATGGCCCATTGCTAGGATCCATGATGGGTCTCTCATAGCCCCAGAAAATCCATCTAGCAACACACCATGACTTGATTCCATCTTCCCAAGATACTTTGTAAAAACTAAAATGTAGGGTGAACCTTTCTCCCACTGTCTCTTCGATTCTTCCAGACAGGCTCATTTTGGACAGTTCATGGCAGTACTTACTGCTGTATGGAAGACAGTGAGAGGCAACTTGGTCTGAGATGCTCAAAGCTGACCACTTCAGCAGAGGCCAGGGGAAATATTCAGGGGATGTGAATGGAGAGAGGTGGGCTGGTCCAGTTCAAGGGCAGGCTGGAGATGGGACCAGGCGGGAGAACTGCAAAGGGACACAGGGAAGGAGGACCTGTTGGTGAAGCCCCGGAGAAGGGTCTTGTTCCTAAATTTAGTAAGGCCTCTGCCCCCTCTGCTGGGCACCAGAACATGGCCTGGCCTTTTGTGAAGGAAGACTCTGGCAGGAAGACTTCATAGAGACCACTGGCCATCAGTGTTCTCAGCCCCAAACAAGGAGCAAGTGCATAAGGGGAAGCAGGAGGAGGGTCATCGGGCAACGAAGACGATCCCAGCTCTTACTGCTAGAGTCCAAATAAGTAGGTGAAGTCTGACCTGCAGGGACTCTGAGGCCTGGAGGGCCAGAGGCTGTGTAGCCTCAGGGACCTTCCAGGGTGGGAAGCTTCCCTGGTGGGCTCCACCCTCAGTGCAAGTGTCTGGGAGGAATGAGAACCACTTAAATTTCCATCAGGAGAAGAGGAGGGACAGGGCTGCCCTTGGTCTCTGTTGATGAGGGAAAGAAGCGGCTCATGTGACAAGTGAGATTTGTTTACTTAGGAGCTCATTTTCCACAGCCCCAGGTAGAAAAATTAGCCCATCCATTTACTGTAAATGCACCCAAATCCCTGCACCCAGGTAGACGGTGTTCTCTATGTTCTTGCTATTTCTGCTCTTTAAGAAAAGCCAATAAGGTGGTATTTATTCTTCTGTGCTTTGACATTAGAAAGGCAACTTGTGAAAGATGAGAACAGGAAAGTATCTTGAAGAAAGTTCCAGATGTCTGGGGCAACAGTGGAGACCCAGGGGGGATGGTGGTCAGTGCCTGAGGCGGTAAACAATGGTTCAAGGTTCATGGTGGGCCGTAATCATTTCCCATAGTAGCTCCAAGAGCAGGTCTTTCTCACAAGTAAGGCTGCTTGTACTGTTTTACCACTGTTGGCTGAGATGGCCTCTTAAGCTTCAAGAGAAAGGAAGGCCAGGACATCCTTCTTCTGGGGATGACCTTTTTTTCTGGAGCATGAGATGCAGCAGAAAGGAAGAAAAATAGACCTGGGCTTGGAGGTGCATGCCTGCAGTTCTAGCACTGTGGAAGGCTAAGGCAGGAAGATCACAAATTCAAACCCGCTCTGGGCAATTTAGTGAGAATTTGTCTCAAAAAAAGAATTTTTTTTTTAAAGGACTGGAGATACAGCCCAACGTGAAGGCCCTTGGTTCAATCCCTATGTAACATACACGTATACAAATAAAGAAATGAAAGAGAGGGAGGGGGGAAAGAAAGAAAAGAAAGGAAGAAAGTCTAAACAGCAGGAGCTGTAGGGCTGAAATTGGACAGGCCTGGGGCCGAGCCTCACGGGACTCAGAGGTATGCAGGAAGAAGCCAGGGAGATAGGCTTGTCGGGGAGCCTCTAGCTGTCCTCTCTGGCAGCGGCAATGAGAAAGGAGGGATTCAGAGAGCACCAAGCAAATGGAAGCAGCTGAATGCTTCCATCTGCAGCTCTGATTGAATTATGGGGTAAAAGGGGTTTGGAGAAGCTGTTGGCTGATTCCAACCACGTTGTGGCAAATGAGGCCTTTTGGCCTTTTGGAAAACCCATGCTTTATTAAAATAAATTAAAAGAGATCGAGTCCTTCTGTTCCCTTCTCCCCTCTCCCCTCATCCTGGAGGCAGCCCCACGCTGCTTGCCATTGTTTCCCCTTCAGATAGCTTGCACTGCAGAGGGCCAACCTGTAATTACCCTGCCTGCCGAAAAGGATGGCTGTCACTTAGGAGGAAACCTGACTGCCCGCCTTCCACGGGGTCTCTGAATCTTGCCAGAGCATCTGTCTGTAATCTCTTCGGCGAGAGCTTTGTTTGAACCAGCCTAGTGGCAGGGAAATGAGGGAAATGACAGGGTTGCTGGTGGCCAGATGAGACAGTGGGAGGGACGCGAGGTTGCTTCCCAGGATGCCGGCCCACCATCCGCAATCCCCCTCCCACCCAGGGGAAGACACCTTGGTGTGAGGAGCCATGGTTTCTGCAGCGTCAGGGAGAGTTCACACTCAAAGTCTAGCTGCGTGTGTTTCTCTGAAGGAGAGGGGAGGCTCCCGGTCAAAAGTCGGGATGAAAGTCCAGGAAATCATTTCATGACTTTGTAGGAGACCTATGGAGTCAGAGACACACTCTTCAGTGAGACCATGTGTGGTCCCAAGTAGGAGACATCCGGCTTTACCTGACACGTGCAGGGAGGCAATGCCACACTTAACTAATTTGGTGGTTCACATGGACTCGGGGATTAGGCAGACGTCTATACAAGTTGGATCCGGAGGCTCCCCGAACCACGTCACTGAGGGTTATCTGTGCCTTCTCTGGACTTGGCTTTGTCATAGGATCCTGAGGTGACTTGGCTGCCAGCAGCTTCCAGGCAGCCCATCCATCTCCTAACTGGTTAAGCCTAGTTCAATTTCAATCACTAAAGCAATCACTGGTTAGGACAATGGAGTGTCCCGATTGTCTTAGCCAGAGTCGGATGTTCCCTCTCTGGAGCTGAGGATGAATTAGGCTTCACTAACATCTGAGGGACCCCGGTGGAAATTACGAGCTATTGGAAAAGGACAGGAGGGGAGGGCCTGTGGGCATCTGCCAAATCCCCATCAGGAATCCATGGAAAGCCTGTTTGGGTGAGTGTCTGAGACATACATATTTTCCTCACTCTCTGTTATGGGCCACCATGGACACATTCATTCTAGAATAGCTGAGTCAGGAGGAACCCCCAAAGAGCGTCTTGTCCTCTTTTAGAGCGAATTCTGGACTCTCCAAGTCAGATCCATCATCAAAGTGTCCCTGGGCTCTCAACGTATCACTTTATGAGATGTCTTTATGTAACTCGTCCTTATGAGTTAGGGAAATTCTTTGCAACTCTCATACATGGACTCAGACTCCTCTGGGCCCCTCTATCTCAACTTTGGGCATTTTCTTACCTGTATAGATCCTTACTCTATTTGATTTCCTTATACTTCCTGAGGGCATAATTTTCTTGAGGAACATACCATGTGCTCCTTGAAAGTAGAGGAGCTGTGATGTTGTGAAATATATATTGGTCTTCATCCTCCTTTCCTGGCACAAAACTCTTAGATCTTAGGCATCTCCAAAGTAGTGTCCTTTTGTATACTGTTGAGATGATGGATGATCCGCAGCCCGCAGGTGGCTTCTGGATGGGGACTGGAATCAAGGTAGGATTGGAGAATAGGGATTTTCAGCACCACCCCCCAACTTCAGGGCAGGGGATAGGGGCTGAATGGCTAATGATTTAATTAATCAAGCCTATGTGATGAAGCCTCTGTAAGGAGCCACAGCAGGGGTTCTGAAAGCTTCTGATCCTGAAATCTGGAGGTTCCTGGAAGGAGGTGCATCTTCAAGGGCATAGAAGCTCCCCACCCTTCCCCACTGCCTCGCCCTCTGCAGTTGTTTGTGTGTGTCCTCGTAATATTTATCATAATAAAGTGGTACATGCAAGGAAGTGTTTCCCTGAGTCTGTGACCTGCTTTACCCAATTGTTTGCATCTGAAGAGGGAGTTGGGGCAAATCTTGCATATAGTGGGTCAGCTGGTCAGAAGCACAAGTAAAATCAACCTGAGGCGTTAGAAGTGGAGAATGGGCAGCCTTGGGGACTGAATCCACAACCCGTAGGAGCTGATGTTGTCTCCAGCCAGACAGTGTACGGCTGAATTGGATTAGAGACACCCACCTGTGCCCACTGCTGCAGACCTGCCCGCTTGCTGGTGGGGAGAAATCCCCACACCTTTTGGAGTACAGGTAACTCTAGTGGTCATTGTTGTGGCATGGGAGCAGAGGAAAAATTTTGTTTCCCCGATATGTTTTTCCTAAGCATCTGATATTTCAAACGTACCAGTCTTAAGTATTATACACTCAGAATTTCACTAAAGTAAGTGCAGATGTTGGAGGCTGACCACCTTCACTGTGTTGTGATAGTTAACATGGGTGTGATGAGACAAGGGTCTCCAGAAGTGGAAATTAGTGCTGTAATTGCAATAGTGAAGTCTGAACTTGACCCGTGGAGAAAAGACAACCGGAGATAAGGAAGTCTGTTAGAAATTCTCCCTGCCAGGTAGGCAATTGTCTATTTGGCCTTTACAAGTTCCAGGGGACAGATGATATGGCTTCAAGAGACAATTTCCTGATGCCTGATGTCTGTCTTTAATACCCCAGCCTTTGCAAAGAATTCTGTTTGCCAGATCAGTCCTTATCCTTGCAAGGGAAAGGAGGGATCCCCTTGAGTTTAAAGGTGAACATACTGTCTGTCTTTCTGTCTGGCTCACTGTCAAACAAATGAAACTCTGGCCAAGAAGTAATTATAGTAGATGTAGCTGCAAATACCCAGGGAAAAAACAAAGACCCACATCCTGTTGAAGCAATGAGCCAGGGTAAGCTTAAGAATAAGGAAGAATTCTTTTTCTTATAGATTTGTGACAATTAAGAACCCAAGAAAACAAGGAAAAAAGTTTTTTTTTTTTAATTTAAAAATCAGATATGCATGTGATTGAATTAGCCTTACCATATCACTGTCAGAATCTGAGGTCAAATAACCTTTGGGGTCACATCCAGCTATTGACCCTCCCATTCAACATGAAAAGAAGAGAAAAATTCAAACTTTCTGAAGACCCAAATTAGAGTCACTGGGAGATGGAAAACTAATGAATCCCATGTACCTTTCTAACATGTGGTATTTATAGAGAATCTGCTCTGCATCCAGAGTGGTACAGAGGGAAATAGGACAAGGAGGGGCACGGTCCCCACCCTCCAGGAATCAGATGACAAAAACTTACTGAGAGCCCAGAGAGGACCATGTACCAGGGGATGCCCTGGAGGTGGGGGATCCCATAACACTGTATCTCCACGTACGTACACTCTAGAGGAGAAGGAAGGTTATTAAAGAAGATGTTCAGGATTCGAGGGAGTGCATACTGGGAGAAACTGAAGCTCATAAGGAGTAACAGGAAAGGTTTCCCCAAGAAAGTGGAGGTTGCATTGAGAACTGAAGAATGAGCAGTCTAGCTGGTGTTAAGTCAACACAGGACAGAGTTCAAAGCTAAGAAGGAGTCTTGAAACGATGACTATTTGCACACACCCATCTGAAATTCTCTCCCAGTACTCAATAAAATGATCAAAGGGCAGTCAGAGTTTAAAGGTACATGCCACAAAATTTGAAAAACTTCTGATAGGAGATGTTTGTAATTTTCTCACTAAGAAACTTAATGCGCTAATATGGTAATGAAATAGTGTGTATCCTTGCAAAACTCTATTTGAACCTTCAAATTTGGAGAAATAGCTGACAAAAGGACCTTAGTTTGTAATTAATAAAAAATTTAGAAAAGAACATGATATTACTATGATTCCAAACACATGAAATGCAACCAAAGCAAACTACAAAGGATTCAAAAGCCTATATACACTCATTGTCAAGAAAAAATAAATACATGAAACATAAACAAAAGTCAGAAGACTTCCCTCTAAAATGTTTTCAATTTAAACACAGGCAGGTTATTTTAAAACTTTAATAAGCAGAATGGGCCCATGTAGAGTGCTTCATAAATTATTAAAGAAAACTAGCAAACTATTGGTCTTCAAACCAGCCTGTATACTTAAAAAATAAAAAAACTCACTTATGAATGTAGATTTAACTTCCTAAATCTTAAAATACTAGCATCAAATTTGGTACTGTAATAAAAATACTCCCACTGAAGAGAAATGTTTCGTTGGATATCAATGTTAATTCAATATTAGGAAATTTATTAATATATTTAATAACATCAATAGAACAGAACAAAGGAAAAAAATCATTCCCCCAATTGCTAAAAGGCATCTGATAAAACTTGAAAGTCACTTCTGTTAAAAATAAATTGGGAGTATACTTTTGAAACTTTTAAATATAGATTTTTTACCCATTCATCACTATCATATATAATTATAAAACATTGAAAGTATATCTATTATGGCTAAGAATAATAAAGACTGGCAATTATCAGAGTTATTATTTGACATTATTTGGGAGTTATAGCCAATGTGATCAGACAAGAAAAAGAAATAACAGATGTAAACACTGAGAGAGGAGGGAGGAAAGGAAAGAGGGAGAAAGAGCGCAGTTTTATCAAAAGACAGTGAAATGTGATGGTTACATGTAGGGATTCCTCAGCTGAATCAGTGCAGTTGCTACCTAAGAAGAAATCTATCTTATCTAGTAATGAAGATGTTTAGGGACCTTTGTGACTCCAGGGAATCACAATTCCCACCTATGTCACTATCTATATTAGCCCATAGTTAAACAAGGTCTCGCCTTCATGTTTTTGGGGAAAATTCAGTCTTTGCAGGGAGAGAGAGTGGAGATATAAAGTATCAGAGAAAGGCACTCGCTATATCAGATCTCCCTCCCAACCCTGCCACAGAGGAGTGGTACAAGAGGAATCTGCCCTGGACTTAAAATTCTTCACTTAGAAGGGGGAAAAAGTACAGCTTTGTGTGCATGGGCTTTTGGTACACACTACCTTACCTTGGTTACATAAACTCTGTAAATGTTAGTTTCTCATCTATAACAAACAGTGATCGTGGCCCATTGCACTGAGGACTGATGTAAACAAAACCCATGAAAAATACTCAGCTGCATCAAGATCGTAGCAATCACCCAAGCGTAGCAGTAGTTATTTCACACATCTATTTGGTGGGGGAAAATATGCCCTTGCAGGTCTTAGTTGAACTACTAAAATCCTTTTCAAACATTACCAAAGTTAGAAAATAGCATAAATTTGCATTAGAATTAAACATCTATATATTACCGTTACCACCTACAAAACACAGCAGAACCAATGGTTACCTCTGTTTGTTAAATTTACGGGTGACTTTTTTTAAACTTTATGCTGTTGAATTTTCTGAATTATTTGCATTGAGTGTGTTTTTCTGAGAAATAAAGGTAAAAAAGGATGGGAATAAAATGTGTTAGTGTAGGATGAAAAAGAAAGACATCTTGGTTAACCATATCAGGGGACGTAAGCCGTGACTTTTTGAACAGGGTAGCTCCTAATCACTATTGTGCACATAAGGAAGCATGGATCAAACTTTGCCATGGGCCGATCCCCGTCCTTGGAAAGGCAGGAGAGGGACAAGGAGGCGTGGGGAGCAGAGCGCCACAAACTGGGTAGCATAACGTCCTTCATGGGGTGAGAAGGGCCTGGCTACACGTTCTCTTTCCAACCACATAAATCCTACTCAGTCAGGAGGGTCTCTTATTTTAATACGTTGCTGAATTCAATCTGCCAATATTTTGCTAAGGATTTAAAAACCTGGGTTTACAAGAAACATCAATCTCTAGATTTTTGGTTATTTTATTCTTTGTAATATTTTGGTTTGGTTTGGGTGTAAGGGTAATGTTAGCCTCATGAAATGAGTTGGTCAGTGCTACCTCCTCTTCTAATTTCTGCAGAAGTTGATGTAGAATTCATATTTTTCTTAAACATTTGATAGAATTTACCAGAGACATTCTCTAGACCTGGAGTTTCTTTTGTGGGAATGTTTTAAATTGATTTATTTAATATCTTAAGCAGATATACAGAGGTGTTCAGATTTTTCATTTTTGCTTTAATTTTAGTAATGTACCTTTCAGAAAGCTGTTGGTTATATTCACCTATTACCCTCTTAATGGCTGTAGGGTATAATGTGGTCTCCCCTCTTTCATTCATGTTATATTTAACATCTGTCTTCTCTTTTGTGTCCTTGATAAGTATATCTAGAGCTTTATCAATATACGAATCTTTTTTCCTTTTTCTATTTTTTCAAAAAGATTTTGTTTCCTCATTTTCCTTTATTGTTTACTATTGAAATTTTAAAGTGTTTTATTCATAATTATTTTATTTTGTTTAGCATGTATTAGTTATACATATTAATGAAGTTTAGTGTCATATCCCCACACTGATCAAATCCAAGCTCCCTTATTTATCCTTCTTCACTACTACTGAGTTTTGACTGGTTTTGTTTTATTTAATTTCCTTTTTCTATTTATTTTGACTTTTATTTGCTTTTCTTTTTTATTGAGGTAAGAAAAGATAACATTAGATTTACCATTTTATGAAAATTTTAAGTGCACAGTGCCTCATCATTAAGTACAAACACAACGTTTTGCAGTAGATCTCTGAAACCTGTTTTCTAAATTTTTAAGGTGAGAACTTATTAATTTTGAAACACTGTTCTTGTCAATTCTAAACATTCAAATGCAGATTTCTGTCTAAGCATGATTCTAGCTGTGTTCCATACATACATTTTGAAGTATGGTAACTTTTCTTTGACTTTATTAAGATATTTTCTAATTTTTTTCATTTGACATTTGCTTGGACCCATTGGTTATTTAGAAGAGTACTGTTCAATTTTCAAAATACTTGGTGATC
>PVJO010025170.1:0-23134 GCA_004026905.1 Hystrix cristata | reverse complement strand
GCAGATGACAAGAGGTCAGAGAGGACAGCACAAGGGTCTCGTTTCCAGAAGCATGAGCAAACCCCTTGGGAGCATCCCAGAGCTGCAGGGGAGATGCAGAGCACACCAGGTACAGCAATCAGAGCAAGGGTCTGGAGTCATCGTAAAGTAGCGGTCCATGAAAATAGGATCTGATTTTATTATCTCAGGACAAGACATTTGCTCTGCTATAGGCCCTCAATAAAAGTTTTCTGGCTTCCTGGTACACAGAGGCTTTCTTGGATCAAAATTATTAGACAGCTGGGAGCAAGGTTAAGGTTGAGATCGGGGCCAAAGACCCTGATAACTGAAAATGAGAGAGGTTGAAAAATAAAAGGGAGAAGGCCAAGGAAATGTGAGGAGCTGGGAAATGACGTTAATGTCCACAGTGATAGGGCGATGGCTGTAAGTCAGGCATTTTGCTAAGCACACTTATTATGGGATCTCTTTACATAACAACCTACAAGGTTGATAATATAATCTGTGTTATACTAGAGAAGAAAGCTGGGGCATTAAAAGAGTAAAAGAAAATTGCCTAAAGCTATAGTGGTAATAAGATGTAGAGTCAGACTGAAATTTCAGTGAGTTGTACAGCAGAAGCCATTCTTTTCACCACTAAATCATTAACCCTTCGTGTTTTACTTCTAGGTCTTGCATATGCTACCAACAGAAACACACTCATCATTTTTTCTTTGAGAAGTTATCAGTCACTGTGATGGGTCCTTTTTCACACATGATTTCATTAATGCTCAATTATAAAAGGCATATTTTATATCTTCTAAACCTAAACAAGCAAAGTATCCTTTGACTCTTGCTGTATTACCACCAAATTTGTTTCTAATGATGATTTTCATTTATAAACTTTTGAAAAATAGAGCATTTTCTGTCAGTTTTTTTTTTAAATTTTTTCTCCATACATTCTCTTTCTCGCTCCTGATTTTTGCTCATTGTGAGAGTAAAAGCCTGAGAATAAAGCTCTCGCCCTTTTTTCTACACAATATCTTTTTCATCCAAATGCACATACATATCACACATGAGTAGCCAATCAAATTTTCTCAGATTTATTCCACCACTAATAAAGCAAAAGTGGTTACATACATGTTAACCACAGGATATAACTCTAGGATTCTAGGATTCTAGAGGGATTTAAATAAGAATGCAGACAAGAGCATGCTACATCTCTGCATATTGATTTACAGAAGTCCTCTTAGAAATTATGTGTGTGTGTGTGTGTGTGTGTGTGTGTGTGTGTGTGTGTGTGTGTGTCTGTGTGTGTGTACTCTTACTTCTGAGAGAGAATTTTCTCTACTGCTCTCGATGTGCCTTACTCCAAGGAGCATCACTTGTGCAGGTCACATACAGTCAGAAATGTTGGACGCTGAAATGACCTCAAGTAGGCAGAAGACTTTACAGCTTTCAAAATTCTCTCATTTCTTCCCACAAAAATGATACATGCAAAGGAAATTGGGGCATTCACTTCAACATGCAAAGCAGGTTTAAAACAACTTCTGAGCTATCCACGGGCACTTTAAGGCCTTTCCTGTCCCCTCCCTGCTCCCTCTGTTCTCTCTGCTTCAGCAGCAGGGCCCCTGATTCTGGACACTGTGTTGGGTCTTCTCTCTCTATAATTATCTCATGGGATTGACCTTTCTTCTTTTTCTAAACACTTGGGGTTCAGAGGGGGTCACCTGTTATTTCTCTACACCTAGCCAACCAGATAAAAATAGATCAGGATAAGACGTTGATTTGAAAGAAACTATTGTTAGCATCTCTGACACAAGAGGCTTCAACACCCTAAAAAAAAAAGGGTGACAATAACATTGGCAAAGTCAATTTTCTCGAAGAGTTTTATGCCTTTGGATAAGAAGCAGATTTCGGGGACATTACTTCTGTTCTGTTTAGGCAGCATTTTGGTTTCATTTCAAATTGGTATTTATTGCTTTTTATGAAGGTCATGTATTGATTATGGAGTGTACTTTTTCATTTCCTCCTCTAAAATTATTATATTATTATCACTTATTCCTAAAATACATCTGTACAGTAAAAAGATTGGGACAATTATTTTATTTCTGTCTCAATCTAACCCAAAACAATTTCTTAAAAGACAAAATCATTACCTTGCAAAGCAAGGGGAGGCAAATGGGAAAAAAAGAAGCAGCAAGATATATCATGTACGGGTACAAATTCGCTATGATGAATGTTATCATTATGTACATCTAAAATGCACCACTAAAATAAAATTTTAAAAAAATACATTCAAAAATATTATAAAGACTTTTGACAAGCATGGATTTTTTTTTTCTGATTTATGAATTTGAATGTTCCTTACAGAAAATACTTACATGCGTCTACATTTCTTGTCTCACAGATCTGTGTGTAATCAGTTTGAAAGCAAAATAAATAAGTAAATAAAATACTTTGCATGGTGTTCTTCATTTAAAAGTTGGTCAACAAAATGCATTGTGTTAAAAAATAACTGAGGGGATTTAGCTCAGTAGTAGAGCACTTGCCTAGCAAGTGCAAGGTCCTAAATTTGATCCCCAGCACTCCCCCTAAAACCTGAATGAGTAGTATTTCTTTCACCAAAAAAATCCATTTCAATCTTATTTTAAAAACAAGTAAATCAGGGTTGGGGTTGGGGATTTAGCTCAGTGGTAAAGCACTTGCCTAGAAAGTGCAAGGCCCCAAGTTCGATCCCCAGTGAACCATTCAGAATAAATAATTATTTTATCATTTAAAATGCCATGCTATGAACATGCCTGCATGTAATCCATGAGCTCACCATGCTCATGAAAGCGTTCATTTGTGGCAACTCAGACGTCTCTGTTTTGGGAGGCTGAGGCAGGAAATCACGTGAGCCCAGAAGTCTGAAACCAACCTAGGCAACACAGCAAGGCCCTCTTTCTAAAAAATGAACAAATAAATTGAAAGTAATAGAGCACTGGCCTGGATATCAATTGTATGAGTAAATGGGTTTTCACATGGAAGATTAATTTTACTGTGCTTAGTGATGCTTTAATTGCTTAACAATTCCCTTTTTTGGAACAAGCTGAAGGTAATCAAATAAATTGTATTTGATTTATAAGGCTCTAAGGAACCTCATACATATCAGTGCAGAATTCTGCTCACAATGGGGCAAAGCTTTCCTGGTAGGTTTCCTCCAAAGAAGGAATGAGCCACTTGAGAAATAATGTATTTTGAGTTTAATTCTCCTACTGAAATAATCAAACTCCTTGAGTAGCACGGTACTGTGACAGTCCCAGTGTGACACTCTCCTTACTTGAGGTAAAAGTTTCAGGGTAGTTTTCGCTTGCTGATGTTTAACTGTAGGGTAGACGCCCCTTCCGTGCCTTCAGAGCAGAATATAACTGAAGCTTTTGCCTCTTAAATATCTTACAAAACAAAATGGCTTACCATCCAGTAAAGAAACGGATTCCTGATGTCTGATTATACTTCTGAGTAGGTGCAGAACTGTGCAATATTAAACCGGTTCACTTTATTTTCTGACAAGAGATATTTCTCTATTATGTTTATTTCACATTCCTCCTTAGACACCAGTCACGACATTTATCTTTGTGTTATGTTTCCTGCTGCCTTTCAGATGTTTGCCTTCAGGGGCGCTGATAAAAAACATTATATTTGGTGGATCTGCATTAAAAATCACTTCTTTTCCTGACAAGCTATTTAAAATGTCATTTGTGCCTGTGAAGGCTTTTAGAAGAATCCAGAGTCCTAGACCCAGATGACCCAAACTGTGTTTCTGCAAGGATTGCAATTTCCTTTTGAGGATTACGGTTCCAGGGAAGATTGCTTCTAAATATCTGTGAGAGAAATACTTTCCAGAATTAATGCTGTTGTTTACTGCCTATTGATTTTTAGAGCAATTCACTTCACCCCATAGAAAGGACAAGTAATAAAAATGCAGTTTAATTATGGTAATATTAGGTATAACAATGTAATCATTCCTTAAACATGAGAGGTCAGAGCCCGTCTATTCTAGATGTGCTTTTCGACTACTCATTTGTAAGTATAGCCAATATCTGTTGTTTGTTCTGACAATTATATTTTATAAAGATCAAAAAGGGCAAGAATAAGAATTAGTGTAGCTATCTAGTTATGAAATAAGAAGCCATAAAATTGGTACTTTTGAAGAGAATGAGTTGAAATATGTATGTTCATTGATCACAGATGGATGAGAAATGTCATCCAGTTATTACACAGAAAGGACCTGATTGAAAATAGGTGACCTTTACCCAACGCTGTGAACAATTTCAGCCACTCATTAAAGGATACAATATCTACATAGTCCAAAAGGTGGATACGATGACTGAAATATGAGCAGATTTCAGCAGTTTCAAACATGGTGAATATTTTGAATTAATCTAATTGTTACTGTTTTTTATGGTTTTTGGCATTTCCCCAAGATGAGTGGGGGATTTGTATTGTTTTTTGAATGGCAGGGATTTAACTTTCCAAACAGAAGAAAGAAAGACTGGCTTATGAATAAATGACTACTCTTTAATGGGGACAAGAGACTGAATTGATAGTTTTACCATGGATTTTTGTATATAAGTGCCTGTCACTGGGATGTGGTAATGAATGAGACAGATATAGTGACTGTCATTAAAGAATTTGGACTTCACCTTTATAAACAAGCATTATAAACAAGAGTTCTGTGATTTGAGTGGAAGGGACATAGACTCGGTTATGGAAACTTCTAAGAGGAGCATTTCGGTTTGTTTTTAGCATCAAGTGATCTAGACAGGCAGAATTCAACTTACTATGGCAAATAGAAAGGATCAAACTGGAAAGATATAACAGGAATGATTTTGAACATGTGTGCATTAAACAAGAGGATGCACCATCAAGAGCTTGTGAAGAAATGGATGCTAAATAAAAGTTTCCATTGTGTCCTAAAAATCATGGGTAAGTACAAAGAAAGTCTTTATAATAAAGAAAATCTGACAAGATTATGCTTAGAATGATCAATTTGCTGGCATTACAGAGTATTCATTTGTGGAAAGAGAAGTAGAGACCATAAGGTAAGTGACAGATAAAGGTGATACAATATGTGGGAAGGTAAGGCTGAAAATTCATGGGAGAAAGATTTAGAAGACAGGATTGAAAAGACCAGCTGGCGTGAAAAGTGGTGGGCTAAATCCAATAGCCGTATTTCTAATTTGACACATTGGGCAAACCACAGTCTCGGCGCTATTTACTGAGATAGTAAAGAGAGAAGAGGTAGAAAGGTTTAGAGGCCAAGACTGGCAGACATACTGATCCCTCCATCTCTCTCTATCATTACACTGCTCCTTCTTTCCTCTCTTTGCTTCCCATCTTTTCTCCTTCCTTTTATAAACAGGTACTGCCTACACAAGAGACACTCATAAAGGTGTTGAGGCTGGACCCATGTCCAGAACAAGGTTCTTATCTTCGCAGAGCCTTATTCCAAAGGAAAAACCATGAACAGACAATAAGTAGTAAATGTGAGATTAAAAGTAAGAAAACGATGGAGGGGTGATACTTTAGTACAATGGTAAGAGAAAACATAGGTGAAAAATTGACGTGACCTACTCAATTTCAGCAAAAACTGACAGTGCCAACAACAAAGTACTTTACAAAACAGGCAGAGTTTTACCAAAAAGATTTCACACCCAGTATCTTACTTCTGAAATGAATGGTCCAAACTACCACCCTCCTAAGAATGTTAATGATATTAAACATGGATAGTTTACACTGAATTTCATCATCCATCAGAAGCAAAGGAAAATACATTGTGTTTTTTTTTTTCCTGTTAGAATGTGAACAGTTCTCCATGTCAATACTAACAAATACTGTCAACCACAGTCTACCATTTATTTCCTGAAGCTGAAATAAATTCACTCATCTGAAAATACAATACGGAGCCCCTACCAGTCACATCTAGATACATACTTGGTAAAGTTCACAGTCATTAAACCTCTCACATAGTTCACAGCCTGACACCTAACATTTCATGAATATTTGGCACCACAATTTCAGTTTTCAATCTTACTTTTTTCAATTTTTTTTTTTTTTTTTTTGTTGTTGTTGTTGCTGGGGATCGAACTCAGGGCCTTCTGCGTGCAAGGCAAGCACTCTAACCACTGAGCTAAATCCCCAGCTCAATATTATTAATAAATTATTTTATTCTTTGATATTTTTCTTTGCTTTTTAAATTTTCACATATCTTTATTTAAGAACTGATAGTATCACATCACTTTGGGTACCACTTAGTAGCAATACATTCTGAGATATAAGATGCTAGGCAATGGTTTCGTCACCTCTAGGCAATATAATTGCATGGTAACCCCATTCTATATGTGGCTCATCATTGTCTAAAATATCATTGTTCATTGTATAACACTGTATGTGTACATGCATATACATGTGCATGTATTTTTAATTTCAAGTGGAGAAAAATAAAATTTAAATTTCAGAGCACAGCATCATTAAATGAGTCTCCCCCCTTCCTAAAATGCTTAAAGTGTTCCACTTTTTCCTGTGTTAAAGTTTCAACTGCTTACATGGACATCTATGAAGTTGTCCTCTTTTACAGATGTACATAATCCTCATGTTATAACACACTAATGTGGTGATGAGGAGTGACAGAAATGCTCACATCATCTTTCTGTGCTCTTTTTCTTTTTGCCTGAATTCTATTAGTAGATAATGAGCTTTTTCTTCTTAAAAAAATCCAAATTATCCTTCAACTTCGTATTCTAGAAATGTGCCTTGGCTTTTCGACTTAGATTAGTAGCTGTTCTGTTTGCACTCAACACTGTCCACTTATCTTCCAGGGTTGCACGCCTCATTGTATTGGAACTACTCTTTCTCTTGTTCTCCTTCTCCCTCCCAGCAGGCCAAGCACATCATGCACACAGCCCTTGCATCTAGCGCAGCGGCTGACACTTCAAAGATATGTAACAATAACTGAATACATGAAAAGAATGGAGGTAAATGAAAAATGTGCTCAAATCTTACACAATTCTAAACAAGAAAAAATGTGTCACAATATTTAGCACTTGCTTCTATCCTAACATGTAGACCATGTAAATTTTGGTATATCCACTTATTATTTGTTCATCGGATATATTCTAAGACAAAACTATTTTAGATACTGGGTTGCAGCTTTGAACAAAATAATCAAAAAATATACCTTCATGAATTTATATTCGAATGTTTAATAAGGAGTGAGGAGATAAATAATCAAATAAATTTTCAAACTATATGGTTTGGATGCTTTCAGACATTTTAGAGGGAAACATTACTAGAGGGCAATAAAGAATTTGGGCACAGGGTATAATTTGAAAATTATGGTAATATAAATTATTCAACATTAAGTGTGTAGATTTTGCCAATTACCAAAAATAGGTGGCAGTTGGGAATCAAAAAAGAGAAAGGATTAAATAGATAACTGAAATCAATATTCTTGTGATTCAGCTGGGGAAAGAAGGAAGTCTAACTGACAACAGCATTGGTAAATTAAGAACTGAGAAGACGCTGGAGAAGTCAGTATTTTCTGATAATGTCTGAACCTTGACAAGGAGTTCTGCTCATCAATGCTAAAGACAAACCTTTCTACCTACTGGAAAGGAAGATTGAGTAAGCAATGATCATCCTGTTCTATAGTAAATGCAGAGAATTACGTATGTTAGTAATGTTTATTTAAATGTTTCTCTTTGTAAAACATTCTATTATTCTACAACCAGAGTGGGAAATGCATGCACACATTGGGGAATATGTATGTATATATTTCTCAGGTGTGACACGGCTCAGAATTCTATCACCTTTAAGAAATGAGAAGACTTTCCTGAGAAGACTGATCGAGCTGCGGCCCAAGTGGTCTCGACCTGTGATGGGTTCTAGATTAAACCTCCACACGGTCAAGGTAACTGTGGGCAGAGAAAGGACATGGAGTGGACTGACTGGAATGTTTCTCATCAACCAGCAGCACACAGTCCTGAGGACTTCTAAGAAATGCAGAACTTGAGCCACACTCCAAAACCTCCAAACAAGACCTTTGTGGTTATTTGCACGATCATGTAAGTTTGAGTTTTTCTGATCTATTTACAAGAATAGATCATGAGCTATTTTCTTTAGTCTTATCAACTCAAGTTAGGTGTGGACGAACAGCAGTCAGAAGAGATTGGCTTTCAAGATTTGGTCACTTCCTTTCAATATATTTAAGAAATAAAGTAAAGGATTAAATACATACTTTAGTCCACTGTCAAAAATAAGAAGGTTTCTCTAAACTAGCTTCCAAAGTAATATTTTTTTCAAGAAACATCCATCCACCAATATAAATCCAACATAAAGAAAAATAAATGTTTCTAAAGTTCAACGGTGCTGCTATAAACGCAGCATCAGAAAGAGGATCTGGGAGCTTCTGGTGGATCCTTAAGTGTTCAGTGTTGTAAGGTAGAATGCCTCTAATTTGCTCTACTTGACAAGTAAGGTGAAGGGCTAATAAGAGGCGTTCCTGTTTATAACGGTAACTGTCATTTCCTGAACAAATGGGCAATTATAAATATATGAGACTAATTATCTCTTTTATTCCTCGTAATTCTATGATAGTAGAGGGAACACGATCAGCTGCATTTTAAAGAACATAAAGGAAACATGAACATCTTAACTGACTTTCCAGGCCAGAGAGCAAGCGAGTTCCCTGAGATGGATTTGAACCCAGGGCGTTCTGTGCAGAACCCCCATTTACAGCTATTACACACTGCTGTCCCATCTACTGTCTATAAAAGAATGACTATTCAAAATGTGTGTCAATTACTACCCTTTCATCTAAGGACAACGGATGTGCTCATTTTTAATTGGTTAATGACACTGAAACCACAGAGGAAAAAAATGTGCAAGGTAGGAAAATGTCTCTTCAATACATGGCGTATCTTGAATGTCACTCCATTTCACATGGACTGTGGCATTCCATAAGGCAGCATGTTTCCTTCTTGCAGCTAGTCATTATGGGAAGTTAGAAAATCTGTCTCTTCTAATTGATCAGAAGCAATTTGTTCCTTCACACCAATCTCATGATAGCAGCTAACTTGTAATTTCTATAAATTACTATCTCTGTACATCTCTAGTTTTGATCTGGCCCATCAACTCCTGGAGATCTGCATGGTACTTTGTTTTTAAAGTCACTTTGTCAGATACTAGTTATCTCACAGAGCATTTTTTTTTTAAATTTGTTTTAATGGTACATTTTAGATGTACATAGTGATAACATTCATCATAGGGGATCTGTACCTGTACATGATATATCTTACTGATTTTTTCCCCACTCCCCTCCCCTCTGTTCACCCCCTCTTCCTTCCTTATTTACAAAAGCTTTGTTTCTATTTTTTTAATCAGCATGATTCTCCTGTGTAGCCAAATCTTGGCCACTGGCAATTCTTGAGATGGCTGTTAGACCTCATTGAGTTCATCTTTGGTCAAGTATTTTGAGGCCAGTAAGGACCAGATACATGGTCTCTTATTTTTTCTCATATTATTTTAGCACATTTCTGAGATCCATAGTGCATATGTTTATCATGGAGAGTTTATGTGTGTGTGTGTGTATACACACATTTATATATGTATACGCTCCATATATATATATGTATATATATGAAACATGTCTTATCTTAACCACTTTTACTTTGCCATTCCCTCTCCTCCTTTCCTTCTTCCTCCGCCTCAACATATGGTTTTAGATTCTCATTGGTAGTATTCCTTTTGCAATGTAAGTTTACAAAATATATGTATTTTTTAAATAACATTTTATTTTTCTGGCATTCTTATACACAATTAAGATAAAACAACAGTTTATTAAAAAAAATCCTACAGCCTCAAAACTTGGTAGTTGGAGATTACACATACGTATTTGTGGATCACTTTTCTAGTCATTGTTGAACCTGTATTATTCACAATATCTGTTACAGTCATTTTTCTTATCTTCCTTTTGTAAAAGGAGACTTGAGAATATCCTAGAGTGAAATAAGAGATTATATCTTATAAAGATGCCCTCTAACTTCCAGTTACTACCTAAGACATCCTTGTATACAACAGTTAATCATATTAAATTTTCTAAATCAACACTAATTTTACACCACTCTTATTCTGCATTAAGACTGGGTCAACTTTTAATTGGTAAAACGTATTTTCACAATTTCAACATGATCAGCTATACTGTAGGTATGTATATGTGCAAAATTTATATAAAGTCAATACAGCAAATACAGTAGATTTAATCTGTAGTCTACTTCCAACATTCAATTCCAAATGATAGTTTCTCTATCTTTTCTAGTATTTTAGGTATCTTTAGCCATAACATGAATTTCACTTAACGTCCCTTTCATCTCATTTTAAGACGTGTCACCAAATGGGTATCTTTACATTTCATTTTTATTTTCTCCTGAGAGTGCATCTGCTTCTTTTGTATATAACACCAAGGCTCTATTTAATTTCAGTAGTGACTATGTTCATGAGCGAGCTCTTTGTCTCAGTAGTAATCAGAATTAGCTGGAAGCAACATTTTCTTCAAAGGACTCTTCAGAACTTAAAAGAATATGCTACAAGCCTTTTTCAAAAATCAGTGGCCATGGAGATGACAAAATTATTTATTTTATTAAGCCAACAGTTAAATCATTCTAAGACTAATATAAATACTCTGCATTGCCTTAAAATAGTCTGAAAATATTCACGTTTCTCGTGTCAAATAATGGAAACAGTTATCCCCTACAAAGTAATAGAGAAGTGTGGTGTAAAGCATATTAACTTTCACCAGCCAGGTATGAGTCTGAATCCATCACGTAGTCCTCGACTCTGTGGGGCCCCTTGGCCCAGTTACATGTCTCCAAGCAGGCTTCCTGTCACTTCTCTGTGAAATGGAGGTAAACACTGCTATCATTTGGACTTGACAACTCTACTTACAGGGTTATTACTCAGCTGTTACACATTTAGGACTTATTCAAGATATGCTAGGTACTGCTTTTCCTATTGTCTTTTATTCAAAATACCACATGTGAAAGGCAGGCTATATAAATTGAAGCAAGTTTCATGAAGGTTTCAAAGATCGCTTTCTTTATGTATTTCCCACTGCCTTACTGTAAGTGAGGTTGTCTTAGAAGATATTTTCTGATCTTGTAGAAGAAATAAATGCTTGGATGATGAGAATCAGCACAGAACCTAGAGATGGAGTGGACATCCACAGATAACACAGTAACTCATAAAAAAATAAGAAGAGGAAAAGAGGCAAGTGCTACCAAAAATAAGTACCTGCTAATTTTCAACTGCACCCAAGATATTCTCCATTACGTTATCACCTGAGTGATACAAATTAAGACAATTACAGCCATCATACAATTTCTTCAGAAACTTTAGCTAGATCTTGTTGATTTCATGTTTGATTTCATGTAAACTGTTTTCATGTTTAAACATACCTAGTTTATGTGCCCCTCAATGGTCATATGCTGGCCCTACACCTTAGTGTTCAGAACATCCAATACAATATTACAGGGTCTGATGTCATCAGTGTTTTTGAATTTGGCACATGGGAGAGCACAGAGATATTTTCAGCAGTGTCAAAGATTTTTAGTTTCAAATGTGCTCTTGTTAGCTAATGTTGGTTCCTCCTGTTTAACAGGTTTGTTCATAAGAAAAAAAGAAAAACAACACAAAGACAAAGACACACTATATTCGACTATAGTCAACACAATCTTCTCGAAGTTACCACTGAATCTATCATGACACCAGCTCCCCACATCACAAATGACACGTTGTGCACGCGCACTAAGTCCCACAAAGAACATGATCGTTATGTATAACAAACATGTACAGGTATATATATTTAGAGAAGAAGGTGTCTGAGAGATGGAAGGAGGAAGAGAGAGAAGAGAGAGATGGGTAAAAAAGAGTACCAACTCCCTGTGATAAATGCAATCATTATGTGCAACAAATGGAGAGAGAGAGAGAGAGAGAGAGAGAGAGAGAGAGAGGGAAAGGACAATTTCCCAGGTAAAAAAGGAGAAAAAAGTCTCAGTGCCAAAGAAGTACATAAATATCTTCAGGGTTTGGCTGGATACATACAACCCATGATCACACTTCAGTGCCTACGGGACTCCTGAAAATATATATATTTTTTTTCCTGTGTAAGAAGAAATAACATCATCAGCCTGAAAAGCTCTGCAGGGAATTTCAGAAAGACAACAAATTAATATAAACAGTGTTCTGACATCCTTGCAAAACATCCCATGTCAAGATACCTATGGGAGGAAGATGGAATCAACATCTCAGGAAATATGAGTGGCATTCTATAAAGCTCATTTAAGATACTATTAGAAATAGCTACACAAACTCAGCTACAAAATTACATTATGCATTAGCATTACAGATTAATTATTGAAATTCAACTTGTAAAAGTTTTATAACAATGTCTGACTATACTTCTAGGAGAGTTTATTATATGCAAATCAATTTATACTAAAAGTCCTACACGATAAGAAGGGAAGAAGTTGCTATTCTTCCTATAGATAAAGTGGTAATCAATAGAGCATATGTCATTATAGCGATGGAATTATTTTATTTTTCTTGATTACTTAGTGACTTATTACAGTGTAGAATAAAACCATCACACTATATTCACATGTGCAAACTAAAAGTTCAGAGAACTAAAGAGAAAAGAAAAACTTCAGATAACAAAGATCTAACTTTGAGAGAAAGTTTCTTTCATTATCTCTCTAGATATTTTTAACAATCTTTTGAGAAAAATGGGTATAGAAAAATAATATGAACTAGTCTATCTAAATTACAGGGAAAATTTCCAGAAACTCTTACTAAATGTAAGCCGTATCCCAATTCACTGCAAATTGATGATAACAATATACCTCAGACAAAAAGCTCCCAAAAGTAAAAATTAAAAAGCACCTCAATCTCTTCATAAAATTTATCCTTTTGAAAATAAGCATTTCAGAAAACAGTTAATTTTTCTTTACTATTTCTCTTATTAATGTACCTCATAAAAAAGACTTCATTCTCTTGCATGGGAACTATCAATTAGATTAATAGAACATTAAATTTTCAAGATTCACTTTCTTAGAAATTTCATCAGAAACTATAATATTTAAATTTTAGTCCCTCATTAAGAACTGTTAAAGTATCCCGGATTTTGTCCTAATTCCTTAAATCCAAAGAGAGCTCAGAAACACTGCTAAAGTAGAAAGCTGCACAAAACCCCAACTCTCATTTGCAAATTTTCTTACCATCTAATTTAACTTTGAAGTTCTCAGATGCAAATTTTATCATGAAATATCAACAAAGCACTTTGTGGAAAATCTATAGCAATGCACAGTCCTCAAACAGTTTATTAAGATGGTAAAATGAGAAACTAGCTCTCTTGCCACATTTCCTTTTCTATTCTTTTGGTGTAAGGCGGGATCATTCTATTTCAAAACAATTGCTTTGAAATGGCATCACCCACAATGCCAGTTCTCACTGCAGGACACTTGCTTATAAACTGAGTCTTTTCCTGACATAAACAGTCATTTGCTGCAGTGCAGAGCACCAGTTTAGTCAGTTAGAACTTTCAATGCAGAAATCCAGCCTGGTGCAGTCACCCAGATAAAGCAGCACTTACCTTAATTGAAATATTCTCTGTGAATGAGGTGAGAAATCAGTCAAATCAACCATGAATGGGGTGAGAAGACTGAAGTTTTCAATCAACACCCTCCAAGTGGCGGCATGCTGTGTTCCTTTTCTGTTTACACTGAGCTCCTCGCTGTCCAAGGGGAGCGAAGAGACCAGCTGAGATCCACAGAGATTCCCAGCGAGTAAATGAGAACTAAGCGATGTTTCTTACTCAGAGATGCTCCGAGAGCTTGCACGTCTGGAGGCTCCTAACTGCTGTGATGGACTCCTGTCAGGTCCCCGGAGCCCGCTGTATTCATTGACCTGATTAGCAAGCAACGCTCCCTACACACAAGTCAAACACGCAGAGGCTTGGTGGGTCTCCCGGGAATTACAAAGGCACGGAGGCCACTTGGGAATCTGGTCTTTTGAGCCTAAAAGAGGAACTACAGCTCTGACTATAATTTGCAAGATTAGCCACCGTGTTAGCCATTTCGGGTCTTAAACGTGCTTTCCCCTGCCGTTTTTCAAGACGCGTTTTTGTTGGATATAAGGAACAGTGAACCGATGACTCGAATGATAGAGCTGATTTGTAAGACAAGACTCAAGCTGACAAATGCTTAAGTGCTGTGATCAAAGAGATAGCTGCACTTGTATTTGCCCTTAGCTTGCTAAATATATCAACCTCTGTCTAAGTAAAATGAATTTAAAGGTTTATTACAGCCCCCCAGAGTGCAACTCTCTGAATTTATAAAAAGGAGGTATTCATAATAAATAAGTATATTTGGCAATTTTGTACAGACACAAACACTAAACCGAAGCATGTAGAACAGAACGTTTCCTTTGAGGGTCTTCGAATAGCATTTTCACTTAGTATCACAAGTGCAAAAGTATCATTGTGCTATTAACCTGAGTAATGCAGGAGAGCGGACTATGACTCGTCCTGAGTCATCAGTTATCTGTGGAAATACCGATTTACTAAATCAAAAATCAGCAAGGTTATGAAAGGAGCCAAAATGCCAGACAACTTTTCCAACGGATCGCCGCCAGCATCCCTCCCTGACGCTGACCCCTTCTCGGAGGGCGGCACCCCTCACAGCCAGAGACACTAGTCCCCCACCAGATCCATGTCTGAAAAAAGGTCCTGCAGCTGAATCGCGACGCCCCAAATGGTTTGACAGCTCTCACTTTTGCAGAAGAAAATTATGCAAATATCATACAAAGAACAGATGAAAAAAGTCATTTGCATCTCTTGAGAGTGAGAAAATTCTCATTGCCAGTGACGACCGACCCCTCCCAATGATACTGTGTGACATGTGCGACACTTCTCTTTCTCGAAGTGGGTCTCACAAGGGACATATGGCGTCCCCTTGGTGTTAGGAGTGTGGTGTGTGTGTGTGTGTGTGTGAAAGAAAGAGAGAGAGAGAGAGAGAGAGACAGAGAGAGAAGCTATACTAACATTGCAATATTTACTCGTATCTTAGGGAAAAAACCCCACAAATTTCCATAAGGGAAAACAATAGACAATTTCTCTTATATATCCCAAGTAAACTTTGTAAAATAGGGACTAATTAAAATGCAAGCTCCTTGGTGGAATTTCTCAGGCAGAATAAAACTCAGGGTAACTGAGTTGCTCTAACTAGGACAGCTGCTCATACTCCAACTTAAATGCAGATGTCGCCTCCAGACGCCCGGGAGGAGGGGCTGCCGCCGCCACCCGCGCCGACAAGGTCTCGCGCTCCCTCCGCTGGCGGAGGCTGAGCGCTGGCGGTGCAGAAACGATCCGGGCACCCTGGAGCGGGATGGCTGGGCCGCTGTGCGGCGGGAAGGGCATCATTACAGACTGGCGGGGGAGCGCTTCAGTGCAAGGAGCTGCTCGAATGACCCTGACGCAGCCCGAGCATAAATAGCAAACGGGAAACCTAACGGTCAGGTGCCTCGGACAGCGTCCCGGGTGCTTAATACGGCTTCTGCAAATGAGAGTTGGATGCAGTTCATGCTTCTGAGGTGTAATTGGTCCTGCAGTTAAAAACTCTGTTTCTGGAATTAGTCTAGGCCTCCTTCTGAGGCTCATTCCTTATACAGTAACTTCTTTTCAAAACTTTAACGCGGGCGTAGTTCCCTGAATCTTGTGTACCAGCGATTATTTTCATAAACGAACAGAGGCACACATGAAACTAACTTTGGGTCGTCGTGGTAGTTTCTCTCTGGAACTTTGACCGCAGAGGGCTGCACTGAGTGATACTAGCAAATGGCCCTTGTTTTCATTCTCACTGAAGTGTCTTTCACTCTAATGCCTTTTCCGTAGAGGGCATGAGAGGGTCTTCAGTGATATTTGAACTTACATGGTGCCCGGTGGACTTGATGTGACTTGCATGCACGTGTCCCGAAGCAAAATAAGAGCAAACGTGGGGGAGAATGAGGGAAGCCAGGAGCCGGGCGACAGCAGCCCGTGCTGGGTATGAGATAGGGGATCCGGCCGGCTGTTTTGAATGCACTTCAACTGTATCTGCTATCTCTGAACTCTTCAGATCAAACTTGCTAAGTAGGTTTTACTATATTTTTAAAATCCTTTGATTAATAAAGTTAAGGCTTAGAGAAATTAAGTGAATTGACCAAAGCCACACAGCAAACTCAGACTTAAAACTCTGTAACAGTGTAGTATAAAACTTTTTCTTTTTTCATTACTCTCCCCCTCCTTAACACCCGTCCCCCCTTCCTCCCTTCCACCTCTCTCTTCTTCCTTCCCTCTTTGCTTCTTAGCTTTCTGGCTTTCTGTACTGGGTATCAAACCCCAAGCCTCCACAGTGATCTACATGCCCAGCCCTTCTTTATTTTACTTTATTTTTTTAAAATTTCGAAACAGAATATTAGAGTATTGCTGAGTCACAAAGTCATCCAGGTTGGACGTAAATTTGCAATCCTTCTGCCTCAGCCTTCCAGTTGGAATTATACACATGTGCCACTATGGGCACTGTATTTTAAAATATTAATAAACATTTACAAGTTTCCTCACATGAAGACAAACAAAACATATATTTTCTACAGAATAGGAATATTGTGTAGGTACTTTACACAGCTTGGAGAAATAATTTTTGTATCTTTAAAAATGTGTTTTAAACATAAAATACAGTAATGCCTTTTCTCACAAACACTTGTGTTTGGAGCAATTAGGTTTGCAAACAGAAAGCATTTTGCAAAATTTTGCTTCCGTTCGAGAACTCCACATTTGATCGTAGACAAGACGGTGGTTGTCTTCCCCAGAATCTTGGAATGAGTTAAGTTTGTGAACTGAGGTACCATTGCATTGTGCTGTAATAGTTTAGTCATAAAATATGGTTTTGTGTCTATGTCTGTATATATGTAGTACCTGAAAATGAAATTCAAAAGTAAGCTTTGACCTAAAAATTAATCTCAGGTTAGAACTTTCAAGTGGTGCTAAATTGGTTAGCACAGATTTGTCAACCTCAAAAAAAATCTACTTTGCAGTTCATTTGCTTCCCCCCCCCCCCCCGCTGGGGATCGAACTCAGGACCTTGCGCTTGCTAGGCACACACTCTAACCACTGAGCTAAATCCCCAACCCCTTCATTTGCTCTTTCAAACATAGCATTTTTTTAAATAGAAAAATGTCCCTATTCTGAGTATGTGGCTACTTCCAGAATATTTGTTAAAAATATATTAGGCCAAAATTATGATGATTTTTGATATCCAAGTTCTCTAAGAAGCATAGTGTAATTAAAATAGAGTGGACAAATTCATTTCCAGTTTGTTCAAACTTTACCTAGAAGTTTCACAAATGTCAAACATACCCACCATTTCACGTTGCCTTGAATTCCCCATCACATCCATAAGCTTTATAGAGACATGTTGTTACTGCTCTTTTAAAAAGTCTAATGAAAATTCTTTCTAAAAGAAATTAGATAATTCAAATTAATTCAGTCTTTAAACTTTGCCAAGAACTTTATTTTTTACCCATTATCTCATTTGATTCTTACAGGAATCTTTTGAAATAGGTTACCACAAGTATTTTTCTTGTATTTTAATCATGAGAAAATGAGGAATTAAAAAAAAAAATCAAGTGCTTTCCCTTGGTCTTTAATACGTAGTGAAAAATACAATGTTCTCCTTTTTCAGACAAGTTTTATGACTTTCTAATAAGAATAATGGTTAAGTTTACCTCCAGTAATATTGGAGTGGAAAAGGAACCTACATGGATAGATAAAGAACACACTCTTTCTTCATTCATGTAGGTCAGTTATGAAGAATATAAAGTATGATTGTCATTTAATGAAAGAAAAATCACTCTGAGCTGATGGAGAACTTATGATTTATATAAACAGTCATTTCTCCACTTAGATTTCTCCTAGACTTTTCCCAACCTTGATTATTAGTGCTAAAGTGTGGAATAGGTTAAAACAATTTTCCAAATCTTGATCTTATGATTTTTCTACATGAATCTAATCAGACACCTCCTTTTAAATTTAGATTCAAATATTACCTCCTTACAACTTCTTGTGTTGATTAAATTATCAGCAGAGAATAAATCCCAGAGAATTAGTGTTAATTGTTTTAAATATAAAGAACAACAAACTGCCTAATAACAAATTGATCTTTCAGCAGCAGCGTTCAGCTAATACTCTCACACAGACTTCTCCTGAATGCAAATAGATCCCCCTACAGTATATTATAGACACTTTTGGTTACGTCAAGAGAAGCTAAATAGATGATTAGCCTTTAAGGAAATCTCTTCACATTTTTCCGATCAGTATCATTCACAAAGACTTGTGAGTTTGAGATATGAAAAAAATTACAAATAAAAAAGCCTAGACTGGATATCAGAAGGTTGAACTGTAGTCAAAATTCAGGCAGTAAATACCTGTGTAACCCTAAGACATTTAAAAAGCTTCTAGTTAATAATTTTATTGGAAATGTGAGGAAATTAAACTACATTATCTCTAAGGTTTCAGAGATAAGCAATAAAAATACACTAGCTAACTAATAATTTTTGATATTCTTTCTGCCTAATTCAGAAATAATCAGGCAGGCAAGAAGAAAAGGTTGTATGCAAATACAGAATTTCATTGCTCTTTGACCTCTCTGTGCCCCTCGCAATTCAATTGTTTTACTCTATAAATAACATTATAACAAGAATATTTTGATTTTATACTTCAAGTAGTTTAACAATCAGCCACTGAGTTACTGATTTGAAATGGTACATGAAGTACATTAAAAATATTGCAAAGGTCAGTAACATTCTCTAAATATTTTTTAAACAACTATAACATTTTCCTATAAAAGGACATTGTTGTTTTATTACAACTAGATAGAATGTTTGGATGCTTAGCTTTTCTCTTTATTGTCATGGTCATTAAATATTGAGAGGCAATTTAAATAAAATTATTAAGAATTAACTTAAAACTGGGAAGCATACTTGAAGAATGCACATACAATATTAATACACTTCGTGTTTTTAAAACCACATTTCCATGTTAGTAGGCAGTTAATTTAAAACAACCAAAAAGGAACACTAGATAATTAAAAGGAAAAAGGTCTTTCAGTAGACATAATTGCTTGGCATTTTAGACCTTTCTCCTCGGCTCAGATTTAGCCTGTTTTATATCTTTCAGATATGATGATTAAGTGTAAACAAAAAGAAATAAATGATATGTAAAATTTTGAGAATATTCAATTTATATTTAATTCACATAAAGTTGTTGAAAATTAGTGATGACTAAAATCCAAATCTCATGAATTTTTCCAAAATTTAAACATGAATTATTAAATGAATACACAAATAACAATTAATGAATAGTATTGAGCTATAGAAAATAGAAGAGCATGCTTATTTCTTAATTACTGAGTATTGTTATCCCTTTTGGAGAGTGGAAATGTCAAGGAGAAATAGTGACAAAGGTAAAAAAATCTGAGGCAAAATTTAGAATTAGCATCAAATAAATTTTCTGCTGAATAACAATTCCTAGCATTATAATATATCTTAATTTATATGTGTCTCTTCATTTGAAACTACCCAAGTATATATTTATTTCATAAATCATGTATACCACCATATACCTATTAGAATAGTTAAAACCAAAAAGAAAAAAAAAAAAATAACTGATGATACCATATCGTGGCATTGATGTGAAATGTCTGCAATCTCATAACTGCTTAAAGGCATATGACATGGTATAATCACTTTGAAAAGCAATTTCTTAATAAGAAACAAAAAATGTTTTTAATTCTTAAAAAGTTAAACAAAAAAAGTTAAACATATGCTTATTGTGTGGTGTGCCATATTTTTCTGAGATATTCACTCTAAAGAAAAGAAAGTTTATCTCTATCCAAATACTTGTATACAAATGATTGAATATTCATGATAACCTCAAACCAGAAACAACCCACATATCCATTACTGAAGAGTGGATAAATTCTGGTACACCTATGATAGATTAGTACTTGCCATATAAAGGAGGGGAATAGTTAGTACACTCAAAGGCTGAAGTGCCAGGTCATTATGATAATGAAAGAAAGTCAAAATACAAGCACACCTGTTGTATCATTCAATTTATGTAAATTTCAAAAATATGGAAATTAATCTGCAATGACCAAGCAGCTAATTGGTCGATGGTAGATGAGAGTAGAATGAAGGATGACAAAACATTTAGTGTGATAGAGCTTCACTATCTTAATTGTGTTGGCAGTAAAATCAGATATGAAACCTTCGAATCCTTACCTAATTTTCCTGTTAAATATGTGTAGCTTTGTATATAAATTATTACTTTAATATAGATTTTAAAAACCCTATTTTTTTCTCATTTTTCTTTCTTAAGACATTGTCCATAATTAAATTGTTAATGTCATATTATATCCATAATAATCTAACAACCTACAAGCCTTTAACACTGTTTCCTATTCCCTATAGAAACCATATGGAATATGGAATAATATTACCTATTTCATATTTCTAACTATTTCTTAAATTGTATAGAGCATTCCCCATTAAATCACAGTTTAAGACAGCTTTAAACTTAATGTCCTAGTACCTATTCAGTTAATAGTTCTGTAAAATTTTATATAGGGAAATAAAATTCCTTTCCATTTCAAACAATGACCACTATGAAATGCTTAATTACTTTTTGACGCACATGCATGATTTTCCATTTGTTCCTGAGTACGCTGTGACCCATATTGAAATGCCGCAGTCCCATATCTGCACCATCTATGCCACAGCAAGTGACTATGTTACAGACAAGTAATTGGGCTTTCTCAGGCTCGAACTGCATGTGACAGGGTTTTGGAGAAACAATATTTTACACAGCGTCATAAAGTTAGTCTAGTTGCAGAGCGGTTGTAAAGCTTGTTTGTTTATTAAATTGAACTTATTTTTTAAGATTTCATGATAGAAAAAAGACTTCATGGTAACTGCATTAACTTCTAAATTTTTGGTTCTCCTTTCAGTCACACTGACTCTAATATCCAGTTTCCTTCAGGTCAAATATCTCTTTTTCAGGCTTAGCAGGCTAGCAATTTGCAGCCGCAACATAAAGAGGAGATATGTTTTCTCTGCCCTACTGACTCTGTTTTCCTAATGGAAATAATCTAAGCCCACCATAGTAATACAGAATTTAACACATCCTGAACTCCAGGTGAGCAGGCTGAAATAAAACTTCCTATCTACTGTACATCAAATATACGGTGTCTTGGTTACTTTTCTCTTTGCTGGCACAAAATACCCGACACCCGAAGTAGAAGGGGGAAAGGTTTGTTTAGCTCACAGTTTGTAGAGATTTCAGTCCACAATCAGCGAGATTCAAGGCAGGGTGGCATGGCAGACAGACAGGAGGCAGGAGGTAAGCAAAAGGGAGCAAAGGGGACCTAAGCAGCTTCTTCCTGCCATTTATATTTCATCCAGGCTGTCGGGATTAGGGCGGTGCCAAACCAATCAGTGGAGTGACTGAGTAATCACACCTAATACCAGAATCACACACTCTTGATTCAGCCACCTCTGAAAAAAGCCTCGCCTATGACCACACAAGGCTTGGCGGAGGGGATTAGACTCAAACTGTAATATACAGAAATCACGGTTTTCTAATAATGGTAGAATATTGGCGAAAATGTGATGATTTGAGTAGTTTACTTCCTGAGACTAAAATAATACAATAACAACAAATAACAATTTCAAATCCTTGGGTTAATTGCTTAAACCGCATTTGTGAATTTACTCAGGTGAACAAAAACAAATTATGAAATAAGTTAATGTGTGTGGTAAAATAAGGTAAATGAACTAATAGATACATAACAATAATAAGATACTGGTCATAAAATGAGGACTCAATTAGTTTCACATATAACAATCAGAATAGGTGATGTACGTATGCACTACATATGCCCAAATAAAACTTTGGCTTTAATTGTAAATGATCATGTGCATTTGGATATATTATGAATATGTGTAATACTGCTGTTTATATTGTGAACACTGGGGAAGCTTTTCTCATTAAAAAGTTTTTATGATTTTTCTTCCCTTACTTTCCTTCTGTTTTTCTCTCCCTTGATTCCCTCAGGCCTGTAACCAGCTCTTTTTTTCCTTTCTTCTCTTTTAAACCATGCATTATAACTTTGAAACAAACAAACAAACAAAAAAAAAACAAAACAAAAGAAAAACCCAAGTTTTTATGATTTTAATTATATAAAAGTAAAATGTCCATTTTTAACAGAAACGATAAAATATATTAACAAAGAAGCAGTGTACATATAAACTGTTTTTATACTTCAGATGAACAACTTTGAATTTTCTAGCCATATGGAATGTATGTATACATGCATGCATGTAGGTGTGTATACATGTGTGCAAATACATATAATGAGTGATGTTTTATATTTTCACTGAGAAAACATTGTGCATTGCATCATCGTTTATAAGACTGAGAAACTAGAAATATTAATGTTTTGTACTGAATAGACATAAATATAAAAGTCTTACATATGCATCAATAACATATTTTAGAACTATATTTTAACATGGGTAAATTCTCACACCATATGGAAAAAAGTGCACTGAAATACAACAGATGCCCAAACACATGTATAAATATAAATCTATAATATATATGGAGGTTATACATCATGAGAAAATATTTTTCATAATTGGCATCAAACTTTTTAGTAGGCTAAGTCTTCTTACATCTTGTCTGTAAGTGTATGCTTGAGAAAGTTCATGAAAGTGATGATGTTTATTTAACTCTTTAGCAGTGATTTTCTGCTTTTGGTATATGACCATGCATACAAAGAAAGGAAATTACAATTTAGACGATCACATAAAATTCAGGCTTAATTAAAGAATATCTTTTCTCTTTCAAAGTGGACTTTTTTTCTCTCACAGTTTCAAATGACACTGCCTTTGAATGGTGAGTGGGATTTGCATCAGCTGAAATATTTCAGTCTTAGTTTGACAAGTGGTAGTAGCTACACTCTCATTTTCA
>PVJO010025169.1:0-23179 GCA_004026905.1 Hystrix cristata | reverse complement strand
AACATTAAGATTCCACCTCACTCCAGAAAGAACTGCGTATATGGAAAAATCAACCAATAACAAATGCTGGCGGGGCTGTGGGGAAAAAGGAACCCTCCTCCACTGTTGGTGGGAATGTAGACTGGTCCAGCCACTGTGGAAATCAATATGGAGATTCCTCAAAAAACTACAACTGGAGGTTCCATTTGACCCAGCTATTTCCCTACTGGGGATCTTCCCAGAAGAATTAAAATCGTCATACCACAAGGACGTATGCATCACCATGTTCATAGCAACACAATTTGTAATAGCTAAGTCTTGGAAACAACCTAAATGTCCAACAACCAACGAATGGCTAAAGAAAATGTGGTTTTTTTACACTATGGAGTACTACACTGCCATAAAAAAGGATAAACTAGAGTCATTCATATATAAATGGATGTTTCTTGAGAACATACTCTTAAGTGAAATAAATCGGACACTCATGAGCACACATCGAATTGTTTCTCTGATATGAGAGACCATAACTGTAAATAAGGACAAAGATGTGTAATAGATATTATATAAAAGGAGGATGGTGTGCAGAGGAGAGGAGTGCTAGAAAGAAAGAAGGGGAAAAGCAGAAAGGCAACAGGGGAAAGAGAGGGGAAAGGGAAAATATGGAAAATGATGAATGAACCTGATATAAATAGGGAGGTAGGGTGGAGAGGGGAGGGGCAGAGGAGAGGGGGAGAACCAAGATGCACCATGTATAGGTACAGAATAAATGTAATGAATGTGACCAATGTATGTAGAATGTACCAATACATGCTCTTGGTTTAAAATAAAAAAAAAAAAAGAATGAGATAGGGTGTCTAAATATTGCCAATACTGTTCAGCCTTGCAGATGTGGCCTATTAAGGAGTTTCCTAGTTAATTTCAAGATAACCCAATGCATCAACACACTATAAATACAACTTGCTACAGAACTAAATTCAAATAAAATTATGAAGATCAATTTAGGTAATGTACTAACATTTAGAATTAGTTCAACAATTCTAGTAGGTGCTCAAAATGTTTTCCTGAATTGTATTAATGTGGTTACATTCAGTTCAGATTATCTACTTAAGCAACTAGAATACCAGTTTGCACATAACTACAGAATCATTTTATGACTTTTTTGTTTATTTTGTTTTTGTTTTTTGAGACGGGGTCTAACTGTGCAGGTCAGACTGGGCTTGAACTCACTATGTAGCCTAGGCTGGCCTCGAACTTGCAGTGATCCTCCTGCCTCAGCCTCCCAAGTGATGAGATTACAGGCATGCGCCACCATGCTCAGATTTGAGACTTTTCTTGAGTCCAAACACTCTAACAGTTAAAATAATTTTTATAATTTTGCTTTGAAGCTATTTGTTCTCAAATAATTATTATGATTGGGTATTATTTGTCTATGATCATTACATATACTTGTTCTTCCTAAATGAGAATATCTAACACGTAAATTTTTTTTCAAATGTAGTAAACTTTTATGAGTACTAAATTTAAATTTAAGTGACTTAATTTAAGCTGCATTTTGTGCATAGTTTGTGTATTTCACGTATATTTAATTTTGTGTGTATTTAATGAAGCAATTAATGATGTTAATTTGCAGGCTTTTCTTCTTATTTTGATAGCCATAGTTTTCATGTTAATGTTGCAAAAAAATTTCTGTGTACCTTAAAAAAGCTTATAGAGTTTGGATACTTTGCCTATAAGTGATTGGTAAATAAAATGATCTTCTACACGAAGCACACAGTAAATGTTTGTAAATCAGAAGACAAGAAGATGATGAATAAACAGGTTTATGATTTTGAATCTGTGCATTTATGGCTAGAAAAAAAGCAATTTTTATTATCCATACACAAGTAATACCTTTGGAATTAGTTAATTCTTTACTATGAAAATCTGTATGTAGTTTACCTAGGAAATTGATTTACCTTTTCTTAAATATTTTCTTCATTTTCTAAAGTGCTGAGTACTGTCTTTAACGAGTGAGCTCAGCCATTCAAATTGAGGATGCTATAATTGTGTTTATTATTCAAGTGATCTAATACTGGCAGTCTCTCCAGAGAATACAGAAAACCATTAATAATGTGTGTTGAATGAAAAAATGTATAAATTTTACAGTGAGATTTTGCTAGTCTTGCAATATCCTAAGTATGTAATGTTGTGCAATTATTATTATTATCATTATTATTAGTGCTGAAGATAGAACTCAGGGCCTTGCGCTTCCTAGGAAAGCACTCTAATCACTGAGTTAAATCCCCAGACCTTGTTGTACAATTATTTTAAAGTTAAAATGATACATAATGGTTGGCACAAGAAGATGCAAATATAAAGGAATCTATGAGTGTATATTAATTAAGAAAACTGGCATGTTATTATGACTTGATTTTGCTATTCTGTTTTCTATGAAATTGTCATATTCTCACCAGAATTTATTAAAAGATAGTAGATTCAAAACATTGTAAATTAATATATTTTTATATGTTTTAAAATAAAAAAGCAAGGGGAAATTTTAGGGTATTAAAATCAATTTTCTCAATAATATTTTTACCTTATAATAGAATTGGCATCAAACTTCTTGTTTTAAATGAAATAATAACACTATCTCAGTGCAGATTTTAATACTAAAATTTCAGGGTTTATTGTAAGTGAAAATATTGAGCTTTGTATAACAAAAATGAGTCTGTGAAGAAAGAAATTTTATCAATATATATAGTGATTTCTAACTACCACTCTGTATACTAAAGGCTTATATTTCTGTAGAATATGATAGAAAGATCAGCTATATTTCTTTTTCTTAAAATAAAGTTGTATAAAATATTTATTTTATTGAGCTTTTAGTACACCTCCACTGTATTACAATTGAGTCATTAATCTTGCAGCTTTGTCAACGTTAACTGGTTCATTCTCGGGATGCTGTTGATTCATCTGCTCTTTCTACAGAGGTTCCAAAGTGATCCTTTTTGAGAAGTGTGCAAGTTCCCTCTGAATGTTTACAAAAGCATTATTCATTCTGCGAACTTTTTCTTCATTCACAATGTTTATCTTCTTAAGATTAGTGGTAACTGCTTTTGCTTTGTTTTTGGACTTAAAGTGTTTTTGGCTGGCTGTGTGAACTACATTCTTGGACTTCTGCCCTATTAATTTGTTTTTGGACATTGTCGTTCACCAGATCTTTGAAATCCACATGCAGCCACTCTGATCAGCTATATTTCTATGGTGATTTGAGTAAAGTCTTCTGTGAAAATTTGTATGTGTACTTGTAAACAGTTAATCAGTTTAGAAGAGCTAAATTCAAGGAAGATAAATTATTGCTTCTAAATCCATTATCTTTATTTTATTTCCTTATACAGCTGAAATTCCACCAGTTAGCTACTCATTTGCACTACAGTAGTTCATTTTTAAAGTGCAAATGATTGTGAGAGGAATTAGAACTATCAGTCTTTCACATGATCCAATGGATTATATCAATAACATTGTTTCTACTCAGAATTCTGTTGTGCTACATGAAAGATTTGAACAGTTTGACTGAGTGTGAAATATGAGCTGGTAATCTCCGCATCAGCGCATGAAAAATATGAGAGAGCTAAAATGGGTAAGAGGCTCCAATGTATATGTGGGGGTATATGTAGGAGAAGGTGGTTTGGGACTACCTGAAGAATATCCTACTTGAGGAATGACTCACTAGGTGTTAATGAGGAAGGGCAGTATGGAATGAGGTGGAAGGATGATAATGACAAACTTTCTCTACTTTGAAATTTTACTCAATGCTAATGTATTCTCTTATTACATAGTTCACAGTATCTGAATTGAGAATACTGTCATTTCTAGGATAGCTCAAATATATTAGATATTATATTTGTTTTTGTGGATTCTGTGGCATACAGCCCAGTGTACCCCTTTTTCCATGTCAAGATAAGGTCAGTCAGGTTCCCAGCTGCTGGCAGCATTAGCCAGATGGCAGCTTCCAGTTGAGTTTCTTTTAAAGAATTATGCTTGGCAAAAATCCATCTCACCTCAAATCAGAATCCCTCCCTAAAATCAGCCCAGTACTGACTCCCTCACTCCTCCCTCACAGATGTTCACGGTATCCCTAAATATATGTGTAACAGGGCCTTTATGTCTCAAAGTCTGTTTCTCAGTGTACTCAATATTCAACACTTGATGGGAATTGTACTTACAACTGTATTTTTATTGGGAAGTGAATTTTAAGTTTCAAGCATCTTATTCAGTAGATGATCATTTGACTTGCAACCCATTTGCTTGTATTTTGGGAAGACACACTTCTGGGCCTCAGATATATATATTGTAAGTGTTCATAAAGCTTTTGGATTAACATATTTGATGGCTTCGGTCAAGTTACTTTAAATGTAAAACTCCGAAAATTTATCCTTATCTGTACCCACGTATAAGTAGCTGCTTCTTTCTTCAGCTATAGAAATTATTTCTTATTTTTAGCTTCACTTTCTTTGACTCATTCCTTTTATATTTTTTTAATGTTTGTCATACTAACAACCATAATTACATTTATGGATTAGTATCACACTGATGCATCGTGTGAAATTCAATAGGTAGTTATCAGCAATTGAATTTTCTTTGCCTCCATGTTTCAATTCTTTCTAACCTTTCCCCTTCATTTCCTGCTCCACTGTTTCTTGCAAGAAATTAGGAAAGCCTTAATGTCTATTACAGCTTTTATCGAGTCATGGGTTCTTAGTACGTATGTTTATTAGCATTAGGAATAGCATGAGTTAATGACAAAAATAGCCATGAAAAAAAGAAATACATTTTCCGGAGAGACCGTAATCCAGAAGCCACATTTACTAATTTAGTGAAATGTGAAATTGTGCACAAAGTGTACATTCTAATTCATTCACCATTTTGGTTCATAGTAGAAATCCTAGGATTAAAAGAGGAATGAATGTTAAGGACAAAACTAGGATAATTTTATTCTTTGTGTTAGGAGAAGAAAAATAAATAAAAGATACCGTGTAATTTCTCCTATGGGTATCTATGTTCTTCCAATTATTTCTGTTTCTTATTTTAAAAAAGATATGAAGCTTGATTTTGTCAAACTAAATGAACAAATTGATTTAAATTCACATTGTAATGTTACTGTACACTCATGTCATCACCTTGTGCATAGTTTTAGAGAGAGCCGTACCACTCTGAGAAATGCGGCATGTGATAAGAGTTAAGCTAATTTCTTTTTTCATACCAGGTTGCTTGGAGTTTAATTGCTGTTGGATAGCCTGAAATGACTAAATGTAACGAGATGATAATTTCCTGAAATATGGCATGATCTAGTATGCAGAGAACTCATAGAGTTTATTTGTGAGCTTGGAACCATGGGAATCAAGAATCAGATCAGATTTCTTTTGAGCTAAAAAGAAATACCAGGACAGTGTTGCACGAGATTATCTAAGTGAGAACACCCACACTCCCTAGGTGTAGTGAAGAGTGTGGATGCTTCAGTTTCATGTTCTTAAGACTGACACTGGAAAAAGAAAGACTTACTCCAATCTTTCATCTGTAATGCACAGAGGAATAATTTCAGACTGAACTCTCAATGCAGTGTAGAAAAGGACAGATATGCTGCTGTGGCATGAACTCAAATGAATGGTAGTTTAAGTGGGCCAGAGCAACGTAAAGCTGGAATATATGCATATTCAAATTACCCATCTGCATCAACTACTTACACTTGAGGCATTTCTGCATGCTTATTTCCCAGGAACATTTTAATGAGGTGCTCAGTCTCAGTACCTGAGCTAATTTGCTTCTCCCAAAAGACTATTTGTGATGTGATTCTAAAAGAAAAATAAGAGACAGCTGAACAGTTCATGGGTATATTTCAGAGAAAAAGCCTCTATGAACCATCTCAGTGGGAGCAGTTTTGCTTGTGGCAACATGTATGCTTAATCCATGTGACAATAAAAGAAGACACATGAATTAGAAATAAATAATACAAGTAAGATATAAAATACATGTTCAGAATATCATTTTCTTGGCTTGTTTATATGAAAAAATTATGAAATGATGGATGGTAAGATATAGTTATAAGTAAAAATAAACATTAAAGCATGTCTGTTTAACAATTATTTCTGAAAATAATATCTGAAAATATGCTTACAATTTTTCAGAACAGCCATCACTTTAATTGAACCATTATATATATAATGAAACATTTTAAATAATTAGAGTCAAGAATTTGAAAATCTTGTTCCATAGCCCACCATACTAATCTCATCACAAAGGGAAATATCATGTTAGAAAACTGTGAGCTTAAACTTTGTAACAATTATCAATTCATACGCAGTGGAATAATTATATATACATATATGTATAGACTTCTAAGAACACATATGATGTTGTCTATGAACACACATGATCCCTTATGATGTTTCCTTGAATTAAAGCTGTAATCATTACATGCAGAAGTAGAGTTTCACTTTAGGATTGAAGTGCAACCCAACCACAGAGACTGGTTTAGAGACAGCCTTGGGAGATGGGTTTAGAGATGGGGAGAGGTAAATAAGGATCATCTGGAAGGCCTGGGATCAGACCAGGAAGTTCATAGGGCCTGTAATCTGTTGTGGGAGGCCAGGAGCAGTGGGAGTAATTATCAGAGTGTGCAGTTCAGAAGGAGAAGATAGTTAGGTTAGTGATATCTTTGAGCTCTGGAACTGCTGCCTACATCCAGCAGAAACTAGTGGTCCAAAGTACTATAGGCCAAGATAGGAGTAGTCTAATTGTCTTTACTAAAATCATAGTCCTCTTCGTTCTGGTTAAGGAATGTTCATGACAGGTTTTAGGTTTTGTCAATATCCAGTAGACATTTGATGCCTCTGAAAACACTGAATTTCCTACTATAGACAAGGTAACATAGTAGTGGATGACAACTGTTTTTCTCTCCATGCCAATATATGGATTTCCTGGGAGTGATAATAAAAATCAGATATACCTACACACAGGAACATGGAAAGCAAGGCAATGAAAGACTCCTCTGGTCTCTCAACTCCACTAAGGCAGATCAAGAAGGCACAAATGGAAAGGTAAGCACATATCAGGTAGCAAGCAGAATTTGACAAAAAGGTTATAGAAGACGAAGTAACTGCAGGAATTCCAGGAGTAAATGAACCAAAAGTTCATGGAAATACCAATCTACAAAAAGTGGTTAAGGGGGGAATAAGTGAAAATTTGGAAGATCTGACCAAATTTGTTGAAACCATGACTGGAAAATTCACCAAGGATTTAGAATCCTAAAAATGATGTCATACAGAAATACTTGACATTTTATAACTGTATAGAATTCATAAATTGTGTAAATAACCAATGTAAAGACAGAGTGTCTCAAATTGAGGAAAAATAGTAAATTATGAAGTACTCAGAGAACTGACAAAAAATAAAATTAAAAAAAACAGAAAAGTCCTTCCAGTAGCTATTAGATGACACTACAAAGACTAATGGAAAGTGAATTGGAGTTAGAGATAAGCCAGAAGATAACACAGGTAGAAATATTAATATATTTACAGAAATCGTAGCAGAAAATTTCCCAATATGAGAAGAATTCAACAGAGGAGTAAGCAAGGCTTCCAGAATACCAAACAACTATGATGAGAAAAAGAAGCTCACCAAGACCTATCCTTATTAAATTGCTAAATATCCAACAAAAACCCCCAAATTTTAGAAGCAGACTGATAAAAAGAAAAAAAATATAAAAACTAAATTCATTAGAACTATAGTAAACTTCTCAACACAAATCTAAAACACCAAAAGAGCTTGGAGTGAATATTTTAAGCCCTAAGAGTAAATATCTTCCAACTCAGATTAACATACGCAGCAAAACTTTCCTTCAAAATAAATGGAGAAATAAGAACATTTCATGAAAAAGACCAGCTCAAGTGATAAATGACTATGAAACCATCACTCCAGAAAATAATAAAGAATATCCTAGACAGAAATGATGAAACCTATAAAGCTAAAATCCAGATGAAATAAAAACACCAAGCATGGTCAATGGATAAACAACAACAATGAAAAATTACAGGAAAAGAAAAACAAAGCAGTCACCAACAGAGAAATAGTGTAATGATAGTAAATAATAAACACATCTCAGGACTATGTGTCAGCATTAATGGCATTAACTCTCCAATTAAGATACAAGATCAGTGGAGTGGATCAAAAATAAAGTTCGACAGTTTACTGTATTCAAGAAACTCATCTAATCAAAAAAAATATTCATGGACTAAAATAAAAGAAGAGAAAAAATATTTCATGAATCTTGACCTCTTAAACAAGCAGGGGTAGTAATTTCAATCTCAGACATGATAAATTTTAAACTAAAATTGATTTGAAGAGACAAAGAAAGTCACTACATACTAGTTAATGAATGGTCCAACAAGAAGAGATAACATTGATGAACGTACATGCACTGAATACTGGAGCATTTCTCTTTAAAAAAAAAAACTGTTGAAATCAAAATATCAAATAAACATTAACACAATCATAGTAAAAGATTTTAACACTTCATTTTAGCAAAGAGAAAGATCAACTAACCAAAAAATAAATAAAGAAATTTCAGAGCTGAACCACATCCTTGAACATATGGATTTAAGAGATATATACAGAGAATTTCACTCCTCTACAATAGAGTACACATTCTATTTAGCAATATATGGCACTTTCTCCAAAATATATCACATACTAATCCACAAAGCCTGCTTAAGTAAATATAAAAGAATTGAAATCACCCTAGGCATAATATCTGAACACAGTACAGTGAAAACAGAGATCAATGACAGAAGAAATTTTAGAAAAGGTAAAAGCTCCCAGAAAATTAACAATATAGTCCTAAAAAACCAATGGCTCACAAAAGAAACCAAAGAAGACATTACAAAATTTCTGGAAGTGACTGACAAGGACTGTACAACTCAATGAAACTTCTCGGACATTATGAAAGCCATCCTAAGAGGAAAATTCATCACAATCAATGCTCCCATTAAGAAAACACAGCGAGCCCAAATATATAACCTTATGGAAAATCTTAAAATACTTGAGAAACAACAATAAACAAGCCCCAAACCGAAATTAAGAAGGGAATTTATAAAGGTGAGTGTGGAAATCAATTATATTGAAACTAAAAAAAAACTAAAAAAAAATCAACAAATCAAAGAACTGGTCCTTTGAAAGAATAAATAAAATTGATAAGCCCTTAGCAAGACTCACCAAGAGAAAGAGAAAAGACTCACATCCATGCAATTGAAAATAAAAAGTTGAAATTACAACAGACACTGTTGAACTCTGAAAGACAGCAACTATTATAAAAATTATATTCCCACAAATTAGAAAATTTTAAAGATGGGCAAATTCCTAGACACATACAAACTACCAAAACTAACCCAAAAAGATATAATTATGCTTACCAACCCAATAACAAACAATGAAATTGACTCAGTAATAAGGAATCTACCAAGAGAAGTCCAGGATCTGGTGGATTCAGTGCTGAATTCTACAAAGGATGGTATATCATCAGTACTCGTAAACTTCAAACAAATTGAAAGGGATGGAGTGCTCCCAAATTCACTTATGAAAGCCAGTATCAACCTGATCCAAAAACTGGATAAAGACAAAACTAAAAAAAAGAACTGTAGGACAATCTCTTCAATGAAAATAGATGCAAAAATTCTTAATAAGATATTAGCAAATAGAATGCAACACACTATTGAAAAGATTATACATCATGATCAAGTAAGTTTCATCCCATAGATGCAAGAGTGGTCAACATATAAAGTCAATAAATGTAATACATCACTTAAACAGGAGCAAGGTTAAAAACCACATGATCATATCAATAGATGCTGAAAAGGCTTTTGACAAAATCCCAAACCACTTCATGATAAAAACTTTGAAGAAAACAGGTACAGAAAGGCCATATCTGAATATGGTAAAGGCTATTTAGGACAAACAAATAGCCAGCATCATATTAAATGGGAAAAAAATTAGAGCATTTCCCCTAAAATCAGGAGCAAGACAAGGATGCCCACTATCATCTCTTCTATTCAGCATAGTACTTGAAACATTAGCTAGAGCAATTAGGCAAGATAAATAAATAAAAGGTATACATGTATGAAAGGAAGAACTCAAATTATTATTTGCAGAAGACATAATACTACACATAGAAGACCCAAAGAACTCCACCAAAAAACTCTTGGAATTAATAAACATTTTAAGCAAAGAGAATACAAGATCAACACACAAAAGTCATTAGCATTTATGTACACAACAATGAATGGGATGAGAAGGAAATTATGAAAACAATACAATTCACAGTAGCTTGAAAAAAAAAATGAGATATCTAGGAATTAACCTAACCAAGGAAGTGGAAGACCTCTACAAAGAAAAGTATAGTACTCTGAAGGAGAAGATTGAAGAGGGCCAATGGGACAGAATTGAGGATACAGAAACCTCCCCAGACATAATCAACTATTTTATCTTTGACAAAGGGACCAAAAGCATATGTTGGAGGAATGATAGCCTATTCAACAGGTGGTATGGGTAAAATTGGTTATCTGTTTGGAGAAGAATGAAACAGGACCCTTTTCGCTCACCACATACTAAATTAAAATCAAAATGGATCAAAGATCTAAACATCAAACCAGAAACATTAAAACTTCTGGAAGATAAAAAAGGTAAAGCACTTGAAGACATAGATGTAGGAAAGGATTTCCTAAGCAGAACTTCAATTGGACAAGAAATAGCAGCAAGCATCAACAAACGGGGTATCAGACAATAAAGCTTCTGTACAGAAAAGTGTAAATCAGAGTGAAGAAACAACCTAAAGAATGGGAAAAAAATTCCAGCTATTCCTCAGACAGAGGACTAACGGGTAGAATATACAAGGAACTAAAAAAAAAAAAAATTAAGCCACCTAAGATAAAAGACCCAGTCTAGAAATGCTCGCGAATAATAAACAGACATTTCACAGAGGAAGAATTACAAATGGTCAACAATTATATGTTTACTGTTACCCACAATATCTGTACTCAGTACATTCCTGTTAACAGTGTGCCAGGGTTCCCTTTCTTCCACATTCTGGATGTCATTTATTATCGTTTGTATTTTTTTATGATGGCAATTTTAAGGAGTGTGAAGTGATATCTCATGGTGGTTTTGATTTCCATATCCCTGATGTTAGGGTGTGGAGCACTTTTTTTCTTATTTTTGATGGTCATTTTCATGTCTTCTTTTGAGAAATGTCTTTTCAGGTCCTTGTATACATTTTGAAATTGTGTGAATTGTTTTTTTTAACCACTGAGTTGTGGGTATACTATATATACTTGATATCAAACTCTAATCAGATTTGTGGTTTGCAAGGATTTTTTTCCCCATTTTGTAGTTTATTTCTTTACTGTATTGATTGCTCACTTTGTAAGTGAAATAGCTTTTAAAATTTGTTTTAATTTCATCAAGCTTGCTTTTTGTTCTTTGTGCTTTTGGAGTCTTATCCAAAAGTTATTGCCAAATCAATGTCATCGAGCATTACTGCTATACTTTATTCTAGTAGTGTTATAGTTTGGGTTGAACATTTAAATTTTCTATCCATTTTTGGTTGATTTTTGTATATGGTGTGAGAGGGAGGTCTACTTGCATTCTTAGGCAAGTGGATATCCAGCTTTCTCAGCACAACTTATTGATGCGATTGTCCTTTCTCCATTTTGTGTTCTTAGCACCTTTGTTTAATATCAGTTGTTCATAGATACATGGGTTCACTTTTAGGCTCTGTCTTCTGTTCCATTGGTATATATGTTTTTGTAACAATATCGTTGTGTTTTGCTACAACTTTGGCATACTGTGAAGTCATTGTAAAGACTCCTGGTTTCTTCTTTTTATTCCAGATGACTTTGACTATTCAGAGTTTTTTGGGGTTCCATGTAATTTTAGGATTGTCACCTCTAGTTCTTTGAAAAAAATCATTGACATCTTGGTAGGGATTGCATTGAATCTGTGGGTTATTTTTGATAATATAGATAGTTTCACAATGCAGATTATATCAAACAATAACTATGGGTGTCTTTCTACTGCTTTTGTCATAAATATTCTACAGCATTATTGTGGACATACCTGACCTTTTGTTTAAATTTATTGCTAGCTATTATATGTTTTATAGGTATCATATGTGGAATTGTTTCCGTAATTTATATTTCAGATAGTTCAAAATTGGTATATAACAATGCTACTGATTTAAATATGTGACTTTTTTACCCTAAAACCTTGCCAATTTATTAGTTTTGAAAGTGTTTTGGTGGAGTCTTTCAGGCCTTCTGTGTATAAAATTATATCATATACGAACCTTGACAATTTTATTTCCTCCCTTACAGTTAGATACCTTTCTTTACTTCTCTTGCCTAATAACCCTGTTACAGTACTATATTAAAAAAAAAGAGATCAAGTTGGGCATCTTTGTTTTAGTTCGTCCCTTAGAAAAGAAAGTGCTGCAGGTTGGACCTGCAGTGTCTCCTCAAAGCCTCATATGCTCTAAGGTGGGGCTTGTAGAAGGTGACTGGATTATGGGACCACTACAGGAGGTGGAGCCTGAACTTCACTTTTAAAACATTTTCCCCTGGAAGGTGAAAAGTGGATCTCATTCTATTTTATCAAGGAATCACAGAAGTTCATTCAACTCAAGGAACATGGCATACTAACACTGATATCGGTCTTATTTATGATGTACCTTCACAAAATGTTTTTCCTCAGGGCCCCTAGAAACTCAAGAATGAGTATAAAAATAAGAAAGCTGAATTTAAAAACTAAAATAAAGGAGCTACCATTTATTAAATACCTATGATGCACTATGCTTTCTTTTGGTCTTTCTCATATATTATCTTCTATTTTTACAAACAACATAATGAGAATGATATTTTAGTATTATTTTACAATTGAGAAAACTAAAGTTTAGAACATAAAGATATCCTATAGGCCAGTTATGCAACTGCGATTTGAATTCACATCATTCTAAAGTTTATGCTTATTCCACTGGGCATTCTTGTCCTTTATGTATTCAATTTTAAATATTTTTTGTTCATGGGAAGGAGTGAGAAAATTTAATCACTATTTCTCAGCCCTCTAACCTTCCTCTCCATAACCTTCAGTGTCTAAATGTGTCTTTCTCAGTTCATAAGTCATTCTCTCAGGGCTAGAACCAGTTTACCTGGGTTTAAAACTTGAGGTCCCATCAAGAAGCCAGATAATCTCCCTGGAGTCTGGGAGGCTGAGACAGGAGGATCACAAGTTTGACCTCAGCCCCTCAAACACACAACACACCGAGCCAGATACTCCTTATCTTCACTCACCTTGGACTTCCAGTTCTTCATCATTATTACATATTTTTCTACTATTTCTAGTTTGAGTAACCTTGAATAATGTAATGAAAACATGTTAGATAGTTGAATATTTCTGCTGTCTTTCTAATAGTGCTCTATTACCCATCAGTGATTTCTTCCTACCATCACTAGATAAAGTGCCACACACAGCATTGCTTATTGAACTCAAGGACTGGAACAATTGACAAGAATCCTGACTCATCAACTATATTCTTTTCTCAGGCATACATTAGAGATGATTAGGCCATTTCAGAGGATTGGATATTTTTCAAAACTTAGAGCTGAGATGATCACATTATTAACTCTAAAAGAATTTTATATACCATAGAAGTTCTAGTTTTAAAATAATTCTATTTTTTACAGAATTATAAGACATTGATCTCATGGAGTATACTATATATGCTTATTTTAGGTATATTTTATACAAAAAAAACTTAAGTTCATTCAAGCCAGAAAGTTCTCTCAATCGGTTCACTTTATCAGAAACAAACATAAAGCATGTTTAGCACTAGAGATATTCAGTTTTGCTGGGCTAAATTTTAAATAGCTAGTAAGTCTGACTATTTTAACTCTTGTCCATCTATCATTGTGCAGCCCTTTGCAAAGTATCTTCTTCCAAAATATCACAGTCTGGATTTTCTCATTACATGAAAAAAGTTCTTTGAAGTGTTATTGTATTTGATTTCCCTGCGTAAGGCTTCACAAATTTGCTTTGGCCAATTACTTTCCTTGAGAATGCTAATCTTCTTCCACAGTACAAATCAATTTGGGAATTATCGTGTGCTTGAATAAAGTAAATAGCACAAAAATCAAAATACCAATATGTGTACTCTAGTAGATGAGCAACCTTGTGCCATGAATGCTGGAAGTGTTTAGCTTTCTTTTCATTCGTACAGGGGCTAGCAGCTAAGAATTTGTCTTAAGTCTCAGAAAAGACTTCGGACTTGGACTTTTCAGCAGTGCTGAAACTGTTAGGACTTTGGCAACTCTTAGAGATGGACTAAATGCTTTATGCATGAAGTAATATCAGTCTTTGGGGGTCAGGGGCAGAATGTTTTGGCTTGTGTCTAGACATTCCCTCAAATCCTCGTGCATCCATGGTGGGGCAGGGTTTTTAGAGGTGACTGGATCTACAGTGTGTGGTTCTGGGATGAAGAGTGTGTGATTAATAAATCAATCCACTGCTTGGTTTGGCATAGTTGCACTCACCCTAGTGTGAATAGTGTGCATAAAATATAAGGGACAGTAACAGGGCTAATGTGCTCTCACCTGCCTGCTTGCTGCAGGCTATTTCTCCACAGAGAAAGAGAGAGAAAGAGAGGGTGGCCCCTCTGCCAGGCCACCCTGCCTTGGAGCCAGCCAATTATGGACTGACATCTCTACAAAAGGTGAGCTGCAATAAATCTTTCCTCCTTTAAATTTAGATGTTGGGTATTTTGTCTCAGCAATGAGAGAAAAGTAACAGATAGAAATATTGTCCAGAAATGAAGAAAGGGAGCCATGTTATGAGGGTTTCAGACCTTGGAGATCATCTCATCTTGCAGAAATGAAAATTAAGGGCAAGAAAGATGAAATGATTTACACAAGTCACAGAGCGAGTTTATCACTCAGCCGTGAAGAAAATGCATGTCCTGTGAAAGCTATTTATTTCATCATGCCACTTCCCTTTTAATACTCATTGTGTATCTGAATTACTTGCAGAGTTCTTGAAAATACAGATGTCTGGGCCTCATATCTGAAGATATTTATGTAATTAATTGGCAGTAGGAACAAAGTAATTGTATTTTTAAACCCCTCTCCCATCTGGGCTATTTCATCAGGTATGATAACTACCAGACAATACAATGTTGCTTCTCCAAAGCTGTAACATAAATCACTGCCTTTGAAGTTATATTACAGATGCTCATTCTCTTGGATGAGTCTATAAGACTTTGCTTGTTGGAATGTGTTGGAAAAGCTACTACACAAAAGGCATATTTATATGAAGAGAGGTGGAGGTGCTGTCCTGGACATGTAGGTAAAAGGCCTCTAGTTCAAAATTAAATTCTGACCTCACGAATCTCCACATTTTAAGAAAATTATTCATTGTTTTTTGTAAAATGTGCTTCTGGCAACCAGCACTGAACCTCTTTCCCTCTCTCCTGTCTGGCTTAGCTCCCCCTCCTGTTTCTTGAAAGAACCCTGGATGTGTCACTCCAGTCAACATGTGACATCTAATTTTTCTTGTTTATTTCTCCTATTAGCCTATGAGGAACGTGAGGGAAGAATCCTGTTATTCATGTTTCTTTTTTTTTTTTTTTTCATGTTTCTATTCTTAGAATTTTTCAGCTTTTCTGGCACTGAGTGAATGCTCGATGAACACCTGCTGAAATGATCTGAATTTAGATGGCTAAAAGCAAAATTACAATGAGTGGTTAATAAACCATGAGGAGAGGTATTTCCATCTAGAACAAAGATAATGAGAAAGACTGTTTGGATCCAAAAGGACAAAAGTACATATGCCATTTCCATTTTCATGACGAAAGGGTGTCATATATGGACTTATATAAGCTGTCTCATTTCATGCTCATAATTACCTTCTAGTTGTTATCACTCCTAATTGATGCATATGCAAATTGATACTTAACTTGTTAATTAATCTGCTCAGGTCACCTAGGTTGTAGTAGGTCACAGAGATGGATTTGAAACTCAGAGTCTTATGACTCTGCAACACTTTTTTTCTAATTATCTTTTAAACTTCATCTCTTGAAAAGTACATTTACTGTTTCCTGTCACCAGATTAAAATTCTAGGAAAATAAATGAGTTCATTTAAAATCCCTATTACCTAGAAACGATTTGGTCTATTTCTTACAATGTTAAATACCCAGTTCTTTGGACAGCCCACATCATAATATGTGCTCAATAAATAATCGTATATCAACAAGAAATTAGTACTAGTATATTGCTTTACCATTAACCAATCTGTGTATTTGCACTTACCAGTGTTTATTTCTATTACATCTAGATTGTCTCCAATGATAGATATCCAAGTATTTGTAAATTCTATCTTATAAATTATACTTTTACTCTTTAGCTATTACTATTTTTAGACTCTGTTAAGAAACAGGGAGGAGCTATTGCACTAGAACAATGCTTTCTCGATGTAATTCTGATTTCTTGCCATAAGACCATCAAGGAAATACCATCTCCTGACTGTAACACTAGTCTGAATGCCATGGTGCTGTTTCACCCAAAAAATTAGACAATCCTCTACAGAGGCCAGAGTCAGGACTGTGTCAAAGTGCTGGACTGACCTCACCAGGGCAAATATTAGCAGCTGGGTTAAGTTCTATCTACCTCTAACACTAGGCTTTTTTGTCACAAATGAGTGATAAAAAGAAAGAATGATAAGTTTCTGATGTGTTCCAGCTTTGTCACTCCCTTTCATCTGGCCAATTTTTATAAAGGGTCCAGGTGTACTGTACCCAGAGCAGACCACCCATGGCCAGTTAAGACATCAGGCTCTGGGCAAGTGAACTGGAATTCAAAGCCAGTACTTTTCCATGACAGGAAACTGAAATAATGGTCCCTTGAGATAAAAAGAACTGTCTTATTTATAATTGGAAACTTCTGTAATTCAGGGATTAAACTGAAGCCAGGATTCATCCTGGAAGAGATTGATCCTGAATTTAGATAGCAGCAGAAATATGAAGATCAATACAGGAAGCAACAACCCATGTGAACCTAACAATTGAGGCAACACCACAAGAGCAAAAATTTGTATTCAGACTTTTTTCAGAATTCCACAAAATTCAGCTTGAGAATTGAGAGCCAGGATAGGATGTAGAACACTATTTGTGTATATCCTACTGTCTATATTGGTTCAGGAACTAAGATAGGGTGGTCCTGCATCTGTGCTCAGTTAGTAGGAAAAACTGTGGGGATCTGGGGGAGGTTAGAATGAAGAGAAAAACATTCAGGCTCTTACTAAGCCTCTACTCTAAAGCAAGTTTAAGCAAGATTACAGGTATAAGAAATTTTTCCTTTTTCTATGGACTCTCTGGAATTAGGTCCTAGGGCATAGTTTCATGTCATGACAGCAGCATGGGCAAAGGAGGACAAAGTAGCGGTTTGGGTTGGTGTTTAAATGAGGGCTTTGGATTGTCCCCCAATAGAAAAATAAATGAATATGTGTGATGCTGAAATTAGGACTTACCTAAGATGCCTAAAATATTTTCTGGAATAAAAGAGAAAAGATATGGTTTGAATGTTTCCTCCAAGAAATGCAAATCAAAACTACAATAGGTACCATCTCACCCCACTCAGAATGACAATTACTAAACAGACAAAAATAATAAATGCTGGTGAGAAAAAGGAACACTTATACTATATTAGGGGAATGTAAATTAGTATAATTCACTATGGAAAACAGTCTGGAGGTTCCTGAAAAAAACGAAAAATCAACCTCAACCAATACTAGGTATTGCTAGGTATATATCCAAAGAGAAAGATGCCAGTGTGTCAAAGACACATGTACACTCACCTCTCATGTTCATTGTAACCCCACTGACAATAGCTAAAGTATAGAATCTGGCCAGGTGCTCATCAACAGTCGAATGAGTAAAGATAATGAGTATATCTGCACAGTGTATTACTGTGAAGAAGAATGAAATTCTCTCATTTGTAGGAACATGGAAAGAACCGGAGAACATTAATGAAGTAAAATAAGCCTGACACAGAGAGGCAAGTACTGCCCTTTTTTTCATATGTGGAAGCTAAAAACCTAGACCTGAAAAAAAAATAGTGACTACTAGGAATTGGGAATGGTACTCGGAGGGAGTGGGAAAATGAACGATGTATTTGATCAGTGTGTACTGTAGGTATGCATGAAAATATCACACCAAGTCCTATTAATACGTACAACTAATATGTGTTAATAAAAATTGTAATATGAATGTGTCCCTCAAAATGTATGTCAGAATCAAATCCTCAGTGTAACAATGTAGTAGCAATAAAGGCAATGCAAAGGCAAAGGAGTGAACGCGGAAGCCACAAGACTTAATGCTTCCTTAGAGAATGCTGAGTAAGGGGTACCAAAACATGGATGAACAGAAATAGGAGTTCTGGTGTTCTACAGTGCAGTGGTTGACTACAGTTCAGAATAACCTATAAAATATTTCATGAATAATTAGAGGAATTTTGATGTCTGAAAAAACAAAGTAATTTTAAGGTATGGAAATGTTAACTACCCTGATTTGATCAGTAAAAATGTATGCATGATTTAAAGTATTACATCTCATAAATATGTATAATTATTATGTGTTACTAAACAAAAAATCAAGAAGGCAAACCATCCAATAAAATATTGAACAAAGGACTTGAGTAGTCATATCCCTAGAGGTCATATAAGCACATGAAAGATGCTAAACATCGTTAGTAATTAGAGAAATGCAAATCAAAATTATAGTATGATATCACTCCACATCCACTAGAATAGCTAGAATCAAAAAGATAGACACCAACAGGCATTAGACATGATGCAGAGAAACTGGAACACATATATTGCTGGTGGGAACGTAAAGTGTGCAATCATTTTGGAAAACAGATTTGAAATGCTTTCAAAAGTCCAATATAGTGTTACCATATGATGAAACAATTTATTTCAAGAGGGTTGAAAACATATTTCATACAAATGTACAAAAATAGTTATAACAGTAGTATTCATAATACCAAGAAATTGGAAATACTCTAACAATGACAAACAAAATATGATATATCATATAGTTGGTTATTATTTGGTGATGTCCATCACTTGATAGATAAAGCAATGTGTTATATTATTCACCAATGTCTTAGTTGCTTTCTCATTGCTGATACAAAATATGTGACAACAAAAACTGATAGAGGAAAAGTTTATTTCAGCTTACAGTTTGTAGAGGTTTCAGTCCAAAGTCATCTGGCTCCAAGTCAGGGTGGCATGGCTGAGGGGTATCATAGAGGAGAGAGAGTCCGTGGCATGGCAGGCAGAAGGCAGCAAGCAGCAGTAGCAGCAGCGGTGGTGGACTACCTCTCCCTTTTATCCCTTCCAGACTACAAGCCTTTTGGGTGGTCCCACACACACTCAGAGTGGGTTTTCCCACTATCCACGCCCAGAACTGTGCTAAACTAATCAGTGGACTGAGTTAGTAATCATGCACCCTTAATCTCGGCATCATATAATTTAATCGCAGCATCGCACACCCTACACCCAGCCATCCCCCAAAACCCCCAGCTATGAGTGCATGAGCTATGAGTGCATGAGGAGGTCATCTGGACACAAGCCATAGCAACCAATGAAAGCACTGGAACAGTGATATGTACAGAGTCCACTAAAGTGTGTACACACTTCAGGAAAAGAAAAACTTGTATAAATATTTTAGTATTAAATTTATTAACACATCATGAGATTAATACGCTACCTTTAGCCGGTACAATTACAAGAGGTGCTCAAAGTGGTGGCCATTAGCTTCCAGGCATACATTAGTACAGCGAATAGCTGCTTAGGTAATTTTGGTCATTGAGATTTCCGCGCATACATTTTCAATTTCTTCTCTAAGGGCTGGCAGTGTAGTGGGTTTTCTGCAATATATGACATCCTCCCCATATGAGGGTAACACTATTTGTTGAAAAAACATCACACTATTTTGCTTTTCCTGAAGCGTGTATACTTCTTTTTTTGCAAACTCTGTATATTGAAAGTGAACAGAGTGAAATACTGACATATGTTCCAACATGGATGGACCATGAAAATATTATGCTAAATGAAAGAACACAGTGGCCAAAACCTTTATTATGTTCTTTATTCTTTATTATTTTCTTTATACAGATATCCAAAAGAAGCAAGTCCATACAAACAGGAAACAGATAATATTTGACAGATGGTAGAAGAAAAGGGAGAATGAAGAGTGACTAGTAGTGCATACAGGATTTCTTTCCCAGATTTTTAAAATTCTGGAAAAAATGGTGGTGCTTTTCTTTGCACAATTCTTTGAATACACTATAAACATTGAATCACATATTATAAAAATGGTTAAACATTATGTAATGTGAATTATACTTCAATAAAACTGTTATTTAAAAATGGAAGGCTCTCCACATACCTTGCCAAGAACTACAATGCATTCACAATGTAGCATTAAAAATTTTTTATAAACATGGTTGTGCATACATCCCTGTGGTATGAGGATTCCAGTTCTTCTGGGAAGATCCCCAGTAGGGGGATAGCTGGATCAAATGGAACCTCTAGTTCTAGTCGTTTGAGGAATCTCCATATTGATTTCCACAGTGGCTAGACCAGTCTACATTCCCACCAACAATGGAGGAGGGTTCCTTTTTCCCTGCAGCCCTGCCAGCATTTGTTATTGGTTGATTTTTTTCATAAACGCGGTTCTTTCTGGAGTGAGATGGATCTTTATGCTGTTTTGATTTGTAGTAGCTAAGTCTTGGAAACAGCCTAAATGCCCAACAACCAATGAATGGCTAAAGAAAATGTGGTTTTTCTACACAATGGAGTACTACATTCCCATAAAAAGGATAAACTAGAGTCATTTGTATGTAAATGAATGTTCCTTGAGAGCATACTATTAAGTGAAATAAATTGGACACTCATGAGTACACATCGAATTGTTTCTCTGGTATGAAAAACCATGGATGTAATAAAGGACGAAGAGGTGTAATAGATATAATCTAAAAGGAAGATAATATTCAAAGGAGAGGAGCATTGGATGGAGGGGGGCAGAAGCGGGAAGGGAAAAGAGGGGTAAAAAAGGAAAGGGAAATCATGGAGAAATGTGAATGAACCTGCTGTAAATAGGGATGAAGGGAACAGAGGGGAGGGGCGGGGAAGAGGGGGGAGAACCAAGATGCATCACATACAGGTACAAAGTAAATGTGATGAATGTAACCATTATATGTACATTGTACCAATACATGTTCTTGCTTAAATAAAAAAAATTTTGTATAAACATTTCTTTTTCCAAACCATTTGCAAGGTTCCCTTTCCATTCTTCCATTCCAAATGAAACACACACACACACATATTCATGCATGTGTACATGCACACACACACACACCCCATGCATACACATTTCTTTTTTTTTTTTACATTGGCATATTTTATTTTTTAATTTTTTCATATTTTTTATTGGAGTGGTACATTTTAGACATGTAATAACATTCCTCAGGGAATTTGTACGTGTATATGATATATCTTGCTTCTACTTTTTTTCCCATTCCCCTCCCCTCCCTTCAACATTTCTTAATATTTTACTATATTATCACAGGAAAAATCAAGGATACATAGAAACAGTGAAAATGAGAAGCTTTGTGCAGAGATAGGGAATATTTTGTCATGAGTAGACATGGGAAAAAAAAGTTTGTGGTTAAGTGATTGAGTTTGGTAGTGTAATTTGCAATAACAATCATTGGATGGCTCAGCATTCATTTCCTGAAAAATTTGTAGTGTTTACTATTTGCTTTTAAATGAAAATTTCAATGCAACCACAATCAGGTGGCTATAGAAGTTTCACAGATGAAAGCACAACACAAGAGAACAACAAAAAAATGTTAGAAATGCAAAAGTCTTTCAGCACTCTGGACCCTGTACTAGGATGTGTGTGTGTGTGTACATGTTAGTGTGCATCAAAAGCCAAAGAAGCGAATGTGAAAGACCAAAACTCAGACAATGAAAGCAGCTGACTTGCCGAATGCACAAATAAAATATGATATATATAAATAAGATATGACATATGCATTTATTTATATTCAATGGAGTGCTATTCAGCCATGAAGAAGGAAAAATTAGAGTCATTCATAGGAACATGGAGCAACTTGAGACCATAACAATAAGTGAATTAAATCAGACACAGAACGTCAAATATTAAGTGTTTTGTCTTACATGAGAAAGACAAAGTATAAATAATCTAGGAGTAAAGCAAAAGACAGATGATAAGAAACAGAAAGACACTCTTTGAGAAAATGAGAAGGTGATCTGGGGATGGGGGAGAAGGGAGGGAGGGAGGGGACGGGAAAGGAAAGTAAAAAGGATCAAGATGTGAGAAGTATATATACCAATATTCCATGATAAATGTATTCATTGTATACTGCAAACATATATAAATAAAAAAATGCTAAAAACTTGTATGTTTAAGAAAGTAGTTCAAACAATACAAAGACTCAGTGCTTGGGACCACATGCTATTAAAAAGTTTTTGCACAGCAAAAGAAATCCCCAATAGAGTAGGGCGAAAACCCACAGACTGGGAAAAAATTTTTGCTAGCTATCCATCAGACAAAGGTCTAACATCTAGAATATACAAAGAACTCAAAAAATTAAACCTCTGAAATTCAAAGACCCAATCCAAAAATGGGCAACTGAAATGAATAAACATTTCTCAGACGAAGAAATAAAAATGGAAAATAAATATATGAAGAAATGCTCAACATCACTAGTCATTCGAGAGATGCAAATCAAAACAACATTAAGATTCCACCTCACTCCAGAAAGAACCACGTATATGGAAAAATCAACCAATAACAAATGCTGGCGGGGCTGTGGGGAAAAAGGAACACTCCTCCACTGTTGGTGAGAATGTAGACTGGTCCAACCACTGTGGAAATCAATATGGAGATTCCTCAAAAAACTACAACTGGAGGTTCCATTTGACCCAGCTATTCCTCTACTGGGGATCTTCCCAGAAGAATTAAAATCATCATACCACAAGGACGTATGCACCACCATGTTCATAGCAACACAATTTGTAATAGCTAAGTCTTGGAAA